>JANFCV010000312.1:0-304946 GCA_024500475.1 Phthorimaea operculella | reverse complement strand
CGTCGTGTCTGGGTAGGCCTGAAATTTTCAGGAAAAATAAGCCACAGCGAGCCGTAAATATCGCGAGCGAAGCGAGCAGAGATTTAACGCTAAAACGAGCGTAAAAGCGGAAGTTAGTGGAAAACAGGCTAAATACACGTATTGCGAGCGAAGCGAGCTCGATTTCACGCTACAAACAGGTAAAAAACGTATACAAAACTGCATACTGCATAAAATAGCAGTACGTTGAACGTTTTGAAAAATAAACATGGCCATTCTTTGTCACTAAAATTGTGTTTTACTGAATTTTATCCGACCAGCCACCTGTGGTTCTGTCTTGATTCTTAGCTTTTGCCGGCGACCCTAGGAAGGCTCCGCGACCCCTGGGGTCGCGACCCACAGTTTGAAAAACACTGATTTAGACGACGGTTGTTTTACAACCATATCAAAGGCCTGCTACTAGTACTTAGCAGGCGGTTGAAAAACTGACACGATGGTCATTCATTCATGGTTCCACACTAAAGAAGAATTTACGAGTAATCGGCTACTCAATGTACCAAGCAATTCAGCCTATTTATACAGGGAGTAACAAAAAAGGGTACAACAAGCCGAAAGGAGGTCAAGGAACTCATGAAACTGACCATCATTAGTCGACTCATGTTCCATGGGAAAAGCTTTCAGTTTCATAAGCACCTTGACCTCCTTTCGGCTTGTCCTTTACTCCCTATATATAATTTTAGCGGGGATCACACGTAACGTCCGTTGCTACGTTATTTTAGCGATACGCAACGAATGCTTTAGCCCTATCTCCGCACATGAGACATAAGACATAACACGTGAGACGTGAAAATAGCGTCTCTCGAAACCGAAATTGTATGACGATCACTTGTCTGACAGATGTCTGGCAACATCAAACGTCGTCTCATGTGTGTAGATAGCGCCTTAGTAAAACGCGAATTTCCACCTTATTCCACCATACAAATACGGTTTGTATCGTATCAAACCGTTACGCAGCGGTAAAATAGTGCAGAAACGTTGTGTGGCCTCGTCTTAGGGCAAGCTCCACAGAATAGACGCGAGACGCGACGCGTAACATGACATCTGTCAGACAAGCGATCGTCAGCCGTTATCGACGGGTCGCGCGTCTGAAGTGTGTAGCTTTGATTCTTTTGTGTCATACATTTTATATGAAAACGGTTTCACGCGTCGCGATCTCATGTGTCCGACGATCTCTTGTTTGACAGATGCCATCTCTTACATATCACGACTACTCTGTGGAGCTTGCGCCTTAAGCTGGTGCTGTGTACGGATGTTTCGTTTAATGATGATGATGGCATGTCTAATCTAATTGTATTGTTTTCATACGTAACGTGTTGTATCATTTTGATATTTCACGGAGAGAAACACGAAATCCGCTACTTGACTGACAGTTCGAATGAGTTTACTTTAAAAAAGTTATGAACGAATGAAAGTATTGAAATATGACGTCATACTTTAATATTTTGGATTTAGTTTTGAATGGCGTTAAACACTATTAAATAATTAATCTGCTATACCTTTAAAACACTTTTCCGTGTTAGGAACACAAGTTTTGGAAATTATGCAAAATTATCCCGGTAGATGGAGCCCTGTCACCTACAAATGAGCCCCGGTTGGTAGAGGCGTCGGCATTACAGATGCCGAATGTCGAGTTCAAATCCTGCCTGCGGTGGAAAACATTGCAAGTTTTCCAAAAATTATACATGTTTTGTACCTATTTTATCGGCCTAGTCAATTAATAGCCAATTTGCCAATCAAAATGTTTGTAAACTAGGTTAAGATTTACGAATATATTTTGCATACTATTTAGGTATTCAAAACCTAGATAAGAAGTTACATAATAAAAAAATCTTAGTAACCCTTGAATAAAAGGGTAATTAATTATAATATTTCTTAATCTTTATTTTTTGTGTGACAAATATTTCTAAATGGATCCAAGTCAAGGTCTTAGATATGGGTAAAACCACAGGGAAAAACCGATAATATACATAAAAGTTTTTTTTTTTATAATATCGTCATCCATACGAAGATAACGATAATCTAAACTGGTATAATAATGGTTACCGGTTAGATGAAAAGCTATAAAAGGGTTTCAAATTTAAATATTCAAATCAAGCTCATTTCACAAGGATCCCAAATGAATTTATTATAAATATATTCTACAATATATATATAGGGTGTACGGCACAACATTCTATAAGAAAATATATCAGGTAAAGTCAACTTTTTTGATTTTTCATCTAGTAAATGCAGTCAGTTGATCGTGATTTTGTATTGGAGGCCGATTTTTGCTTGGCGTTACCTGACATAATTATGTTCGTAGGGGATAAAGTTGTTTAGTTTTATGGTCCGAATTTAGTCCATAAGTATTCGGAGAGCTGTCCCTTACCCTCCGTTTAAGTAAAATCCTTATTAAGTAGGTATGTATCAAAAGAAAATACTTACAAATGTAAGAATAATACAAAAATGTAAGTAGTAGGTACAGCGATTCTTGCGAAGGGTGAACCAATCTATGAAACTAGACTATTTTCCTTAAAAACACGGTTCGTGGGTGTATGATAATCTTTTTACCTTTGTCGGTCGTTCAAGAAGTTTAATTTGCTTTTCAGACTTCAGACGAACAGAGTTTCAGGCCTAGTTATTTATTTGGGTACTGTGCAGTTTCACGTACTGATTCACGTCTTCAAAGAAAGCTGTGATTCCACCTTCGTTTGTAGAGCGTGCGGAAAGTCATGCCGCTCCCGTATCGGCTTATACAGCCATGAAAAATCTTGCCTCAGACACTGAATAAATCGTCTGTCACAGACGTATGAGGCCAATGATGTACAATTTAACGTACTGATTCACGTCTTCCAAAGAAAGCTGTGATATTGTTAACAGCCTGTAATATAAGTATTATTATAAATAAAGTAAGTATTTAGAAAGAACTTACCATTAACGATCGCGCAGACCGCAACCACAATCAAAGCCTCATTTCTTTATACACAACACTTCACTAAACTTATAAAAACTAGAATCTATGACTAGAAATCCGATACCACCAACTATACAACAAACTAACTAGAAATGATCCGCCATATTAAAAGAAGCGTATTAAAAGGGGTCAATTTTTGAACGGATTAAAAAAGACGTCCGCGCTGTTGACCTAATGTTTGCGTTGTGTAACAGTCTAATAGTATGTAGCCGTTCATAAAGTTCCATCTCATCTCAGTGTCCCTTCCCCGTACATCTACTCGCACGTGGGTTAAATGTCAGAGGGCATTGCGTGAGAATCTGGGGGGATATTTTTGAAAGTCACCGGATGATAAATGTAATGTCATGGATTTGGTTTTGGCATTCTGGATGAACTCTACCTTTAACAAAACGCAAGGAGATCGACCCATTTAAAATCCCCGCTATGAAATATTTTTCTTAATATAATTAAGTGAATATTAATTAATTACAGTAGAGCCTACACAGTGCTGCAATTTTTTTGTAAAAAGATCTTGGTCTGCTAGTGCGCACTCTGCTGGAAGTGCTTGGCAGACCACTCCAAAAGTGCCCTTTCGGCACCCTTATAAATCTTATCATCGCAGTGGCAGACCAAGCTTTTTTTACATAATTTATCAATGGTAAACTGATGCCAGCACTTTGATTCGGGTACTTTTAGACATAAATTTTATAGATGAAAAATTATAAAAAATATCGATTACTGTCATTTTTCGGCAGGATTGCCTCTGGCAGACCCACGTCTTTCGACTTGTTTACGTGTCAGTTAACGTTCTAAAGTTAGCCTATTGTGGTACCTAATGAGATAGGCATTTCTGCAGTCGGCTCTTCCATTAATGCTCACGGGCTTCAAAAATCGACCGCCTATTGAACAATTTCGACTTTTGCAAGTTTGTATCGAGCAGTGGCATGCAGTCTGTCCGATGTGATGAGATGACGATGAGACGACTAGTAGTCGAGGGAAAGGTAAACACATTTTTATTGAAAAGGGCGACAGATTAGATTGACCTATGATTTCACACATAATAAGGTAGGAAATATTATTATGATACCTCGTTACTTATTGACTTGCAATGAACAAAAATGAACTTGCTAGAAATAAGTAATGTCTGCTGAGTCATCAGTATTTTGAATTTGTCCTGTATCTGTATTTTGTACACAATAATAAATTATTGAATCATTTTTATTGATGATATTATTACTATTATAAATCCCACTAACTTTGATCAATATTTTAGTAAAAGCGGAAATATATGCGTAGTTAGATAGAAATATACCTGTAAGAATAAAAATTGTTATAAAAAAGAGAAAATTGTACTTTGCAAATTTCTCTTTTTTACAATGTCTAATCCATTTCTGCGTAATGTAATGACTATCAATAAGTGATATTTTAATGTCCTATTTTGAATAAATCTTTCATTTCATTTCATTTCATTTCTGTAGTGATAACGACGGTAAAATATTAAAATTAAAAGTCTATTAAGTAATGTTTCTTTTAATCTGTAGTGAGCTCTATTTTAAATAGTAGGCTATTCTATTCCCGTAATCATAATAAAGTCACGATCACGACACGCTTATATTACAGGTTTGATCTCGATGTTCTTAGTAATTGATTGTAGGTCATTAATTATTTACGATACGATTAGTTAAAATCTACATGACTATCTCACCGGATGAGGCACTTTGTATAATGTATGATACAATTACTATTATAGGTCAGTTCGTTTAGTCATCAATTAGAAGAAGAAAAATGCAGGATTAATTATAAAGATTTTTGGGATGCCGTGTGGTGCCGGCAGAGTAGAATAGCACCACCCCCTCTCTTCCCGTGGGGGTCGTAAGAGGCGACCGAGGGATAAACCCGACCCAAACAGCCAGGGCTAACCGTATGGTGGCGGTTAATCCACCACAAAAGCATTCCCAAGGAGGGTTGACGTCTGGTAAGCGGCCGGTCGTAAAATTAAGCCAAATCCTTTGCAACACGATTTTGCGTTTGCAACAAAACGTGTTGCGCCGACCCCAAGTAGGTAATTGGGATAAGGGTAGGAAGATGATGATATATTTTTGGGATCTGGGAAATAGCTCTAACGATTTTCATAAAATTTCGTAAATAAGGTTTTCGGGGGTGATAAATTGATCTAGATAGGTTACGTTCTCCAAAACTCGTTACTTCACACTTTTAATGTAAGTTGTTTTAAAACTAACAACGACTTCTGTTGGTGAGTAGATAAGTTAGTAATAATTGTTTTTATCAGTTGTTTTGAAACTAACGCATAAAATAAAACGAGTGAGCTGGGACCATTATCTGAACAACTTTCTTCAAAGATATGAAAATGAAGATGTCCTGCGATACAAAACGTGTCAAAAATTCAAGCAATTTTTTGATAATTCAGCTCTAATCTAGCCATCTATCTATCTAATTTACGGTACATTAATGATGTGATGGATGAGCACCGTAAGTATCTCGCGCGCGAAGTCTTCAGTCAAATCGTATGAAATATATCAGAACACTTGAAGATTTTCCACATAAGGGGCTATCTTCACAGATGAATCGTGAGACGCGATACGTAAGCCGTCATCGATGCGACGCGTCTCACGCGTGTAGACAGCGCGGCGTCTCTCTTTTCACATTTTAAATGGAAATGGTTTCAAGCGTCGCGATGTATCACGTTTCACGGCTTCATCTCATGTCTTATGTCTCGTCTGTGGAATTAGCACCTAAAGGTATACTATAGTCCATTCGCAATCATAGTGTCATGAAATGCAAGTTACGCTGGTCGGAATACCTATACGTACCAACTTAAAGTTTGTCCGAATATGAATTTTTGTTTGTTTAATACACCTGTTTGAGTTCTTTTAGCATGTATTTGTTGTGATATCCCGTCATTGGCTAAGTATATTGTATAAGTTACTATTAATTTGATATGTAAAATTGCTGATGGATATCGTAATAAATAAAAATAATAATAATAGATACTACGCGACCTGCGTAACTTGCCTCCTGCTTAAGCTGACACTATGATTTTGAATGGTCTATACATTATTACTGCCACATGAATGCAATTTGCCTTACATTTTGCATCAGTTGCATCGGAGCCGTTTTGTAAGATTAAGAAAACATCCTACTTGCGGTTGCACTTAATAACACATCGTAAAGTTTAATCGTCGCCATATTGCTCCACATTGAACGGAGAAGCAATCTCGACAATATTAGCACTTTCTAAATGATGGTTTTGTTTTAAATGGACGTGGACTGAAATGATTTTCCACCTAAATACGTGGGCTATTTTAGCGCAGTGCTAACACATGTGTTTAAAGATCACAGCAACAAACGATGTTGCGAACCTGGCTTTAAAAATACCCCAGTTGAATGATATTGTTATAATTGTAAGCTGAGTCCAGCGGTCGAAACAAAATAAATTAGGTTTACACTGAAAAACAGCAGAAATGCTGAGTTGTTCAGCTTTTTATCAACATAATATGTAAAATTTTAAAGCTCATGTTTATACTTTGTTGCTGTTGATTATTAAAGATCTTTTTATTTATTTATTTTATTTTATATTATACAAGGTGTAAAATATTTTTACGGCATGCTTTATATTATTGATACTAAACCTACACTGGCATGCATTTAAATTAACACCCTGTATGAAGGTTAAATTTTATTTTTCATAAGTATAATATAATTATGCATGTTGGGCATGTTGTTCAGTTACAGGGACTGGTTAGCCTCTAAAAAATTTACACCTAGATCGAGAAAAGAAAGAGAGACTTATTATACTTTTACTTTATTTATTTGCACTTTTACTTTTCCGTGGCACGAGCTGTGCAATTTGACAGTTTAATTAAGGCGCTATCTACACACGTAAGACGTAACAAACGTAATTGTTGCAGACTTCGACCGTCTCACGAATGAAGACGGCGTCATTCTATACTGGGTGTTACAGAATAGCAAATAAACTCGAAAGGAGGTCAAGGTTCTCATGAAAATGAACATTTTTCCCATAGAACATGAGTCGAAATATAAAAAAAAATCGGGCCTTCCATATAAAATTGCCGATTAGCTGATTCGAGTTACTACTTATGGGACAGCTCTACGAATACTGATAGGGTGCACTCAGCCCAGCTCATATATTCGGAGAGCTGTTCCTCCTACTGTATTGATAAAGAAAAAACATTCACAGACCAACGGCGTCATTCTCATCAAACCCCGCCAGTGATGACATGACGCACTTCTCTCTATGGAGACATCTCACTCAAAAGATGCCTGTGGGCTGAAGAACGTCACGAAATTAATTAAATCAATGGACGTCATTCAAAACTTGTAATTTAATGCAGCTCTGATCGATGTAGGTTACATCGTGTCTTAAAAGATCTTGATCTAGACTAGATAATTACACCTTTCGATCCTTATAGAAAAAGCTGCACGTGTAATGTGTATCTTCAAAATCCTATCTCAGTTGATCTTGACATAATTTCAAAACCTTATCGCAAGTGTTTTGTAACGAAAATATTAAACAGGCTTCTCTTGCTTGCTAGGTCTTTCCCAAGTTTTTCCCTTATCAAACCTTGGACAAATCAACATCAAACTCATCATATGGTAGCGGCTGACGGCTAAGAATACTACCACACGTAGTCCACTCAGGGTGTTTCGTAAAAGGCAACGTAGAGTTTTTGAACTCTGCTGAATACCTGTCGACTATGGTCAACAGGTGGCGGTGATACCACCTACAATAGCATTCACACAAACAACTGACGTCAGGCAGGATATCAGTCATAAAACATGGTCTTTCTCTAAAGCTTAGTGAATTCACATAATAAATAATAAATAAAATAATAAAAACTTTATTTAAAAATCATTACAATCAGACATTAATGTTACTGGAGGACTCCGCACTAGGTCAAGCCTGTGTCGCGGCAGCCCACACGACCTTTACCATGAAGAACATTCTTAAATTATGAAGAGTATAACACTTATTAAAAACTTAAAACTAATCTTGAAATTCTGTAGTACATAGTTAGAATGTAGCTTACAATAGGTGTAGAGTCAGTGGGAATATAAATGATGATGAATAGTATAGAAAGTATATAATTAAATAGAAATGTATGCATAAAGTAAAATAAATATATATGTATATAGGACGGGGCGGCGAGTAGGCGAAGTGAATCTAATACATATCTTCGATAATTAGTTTATTTCTATTTTATAAATCTTTAACACACCTTGCCTGCAGCTCACTGACATTTTGACTCATTTCATCCGTCCCTTTCACACGTCTCTATCTTACTCTTTCACTCGTCATCTACCATGGAGATTCTACCTACATCCTCGGCCACTCCTGATACAATGTCTGCCCTCAGACATCCCTTCTTCCATACTGACTCTATACAATAAAACATCTCTACCTAAATACTTCGTCTAAAACTCTTACACATCTTCTTTCACAACTCCAGCAACAAAACAATACAACATAAAACACATCTTAACAAGAAACCAATAGAAACTAAAATCAAATCAAACTCACTCTTATTAAACACTAACACCTTACAAAATACACCGATTCTTTCCTCTATCATAGGGAATCGAAAGCCCTTTCTTCTTCACATCGATCATATTCTTATCGGGTCCTTTCTTTGAAACCAATTTATCTGATTCTGATAATCTTTCCGAACAACAATGGCCAACCTTAGCTTCTTCATTCGTCTTCCCTTACGCGGTATTGCCTTTTGTGTAGGTTCTTGTTTTGTTTTTGCATCAGATTTTCTACTCTTTAGTCTCTTTACTAATCTTACTGCTCTCGTCTTCTTTTCGGTGCCTTTCTTCGTCTTGTATTTGCAGTTTTCTCGTATATTTCCGTAATCTTCATCAATTTGTATTATTTCCAATGTTTTGGTCTCTGCTGTCAAGTCCGTCATGTCATCTTCCGTCAAGTTTTGATATGTCATGTCATCTTCAATTTCATAGAGCCAAGAAATGTCAACGTCATAATAGTCACAATCATAGTCTTTTCCACAACTGGTTCCTCTTTGGGCTCTAGTGCTGCTACAGCCGTCTTGCATATGCCGTCGTCATCACCCCCAAACCACTTGACGAGCTCCGTCTTCAGCTCTGCAAATGACTCATGGTTTTCTTCACTGCGAAGCCACAATGCTGCAGTGCCCTCCAGCGTCCTGCGAGCAATCAGTAGCTTCTGCCTTGGTGACCATCCGTATTCTTCCGCACTCTCTTCAATGTCTCGCGCCCATTCTGCTACCGATACTTTCTTCACGTCACCGTTAAACCTGGTCAATCCTTGTATAATCTCAAGCGTCCTGTTTTCCATCTCGTATTACTTCTTTTATCGTCGTCTTGTTTCGTCGTTTCGTCGTTTTCTAGTCTTCGTTAATTATTTCGTCGTCTTCGTAATACATCTTGAGATTATATCGACAATGTCGTCTTCGCTTCGGTCGTCGTAGTCGTAGTCCCATTTTGTAGGTTATGAAAAACCGGTTGCAGTTGTTTTCATGTTTTTCGTGAAGCCGTCCTCAGTTCATCATCATCATCATCCAAGCATTACAGCCGCGGGTGGGCCTTAGCCTGGTCAAGTATATCTTTCCAGACCGGTCTGTTTAGGGCTTTTGTTTCCAACTCTTCACAATATTCTTTAGGTCTTGTTCGACGCCATCCAACCACCTAAGCTTCGGTCTACCTCGACTTCTCCGGCCGTCTGGCCGGCCTTCTAACAAACGTTTGGGTACTCTGGCCTCGTCCATTCGAATTATGTGTCCTGCCCATCGTAGGCGTCCAATCTTTATGGTCTTTATGACGTTAGGCTCATTGTACATCTGATAAAGCTCATGGTTGTATCGCGTCCTCCATCTTTCGTCTTCAAACACAGCTCCGAATATGCGTCTTAGTATTTTGCGCTCAAACACCAACAGAGTATTCTCGTCTTTCTTGCTTAGCACCCAGCATTCTGAACCGTAAGTAAGTATTGGTCTTAGTAAGGTTTTATATAGGAGTATTTTGATACTTCTGGATAGTATTTTGGAACGAAAATATCTTAGTAGGCCGAAATAGCATTTATTCGCGGCCATAATTCGCCTGCCTATCTCAGAAGATATATCGTTTGTATCCGTTACTAGACTTCCTAGGTATACGAAATCGGTGACTCCAGCAAAAGTTTTATTACCGACGACTATATCTGGAGGGCATGAATGCTGGTTTTAGACGCTTTCAGGTACTTGGTTTTGGCCATATTGACTTGCAGACCGGCTTCCATAGCTGATTTTTCAAGGGCAGTATATGCACTTTCCACTGCAGGTATGTTCCTCCCTATTACGTCGAGGTCATCCGCATACCCTAGAATTTGGACGGATTTATAGAATATATTTCCTGCAGTCTCGATCTTTGCGTTTTTGATACATTTGTCTAGGGCAATATTGAAGAGCAAGCAGGACAGTGCATCACCCTGTCGAAGTCCGTCGTACGTTCTGAAGGGTTCTGACATGTCTGTTTGTACTCTAACTACACTCTCAGACTGTTTTAGAGTCATTTCCGTCAGACGCACGAGTTTTTTGGGAATTCCGATCTCGGCCATTGCTTGGTATAGGAAATTTCTGTGCACATTGTCATACGCAGCCTTGAAGTCGATAAAAAGGTGATGAGTGTCCACATTAAATTCTAGGCTTTTTTCAAGGATCTGCCTCAAGGAGAAGATTTGGTCTATTGTGGATCTGTTAGGCCGAAAACCACATTGATATTCACCCAAGGAGTTTTCAACATAGGGTTTCAGTTTGTTGAAAAGAATGTTGGCAAAGATTTTATAGCCGGTGTTAAGTAGAGATATGCCTCTGTAGTTATGGCATTCCAGTATATCACCTTTCTTATGTAACGGGCAGATAACAGCAGTATTCCAGTCATTAGGCATCTCTTCCGCGTTCCAAATCTGAAGCATCAGTTTATGTACTTCTCCTTCGAAGCGAGTTCCAGCATATTTTATGAGTTCTCCTTGGATGTTGTCTATTCCGGTGATTTATTGTTTTTTAATTGTTGGATAGCTTTCTTAGTATCTTCACGTGATGGTTCCGATATGTTTTCTTCCGGTATCAGATTTTGATAGTTTGTGTGGATATCAGGAGTAGAGCTTAGGAGTGATACGACTTGTGATGAACTATTCAGGAGTTCACAAAAGTATTCCGCCCATCTTTTAGTAACATCCGTCTTGTCATTAAGTAACGTACCATCTTTACTTCTACAGGCTGTGGTTCTCGGTTTAAATTCTTTCCGTCCCCTATTAATTTGTCCATAGAAGTATCTCGTCTGCT
Source organism: Phthorimaea operculella (assembly GCA_024500475.1). Taxonomy (NCBI): domain Eukaryota; kingdom Metazoa; phylum Arthropoda; class Insecta; order Lepidoptera; family Gelechiidae; genus Phthorimaea; species Phthorimaea operculella. The sequence continues at coordinate 293,633 of JANFCV010000312.1, read as the reverse complement.
TTTTTGAGTAACTAGACGCGATCTCTCTCAGTTCTTGTTCTTCGTGCATTCTTTTCTTTTTCTTGTGAAGGTGTTTTTCTTTTCTTCTCCTAGCCTTGTACTCTTGCTCTCGTGAACGGCTGCCTCTCTGCTGTAAGAGCATATACGCGTCATTTTTGCTATCCGTGGCCTGTTGACATTCTTCATCAAACCACCCTCTGCGTTTTGATCTTTCTTCCACCAAGCACCTCACTGGCAGCCGTACAAAGAGTATCTTTCAGACATCCCCAGGTGACATTGGGGTCACTGTCGTTCAATTCTCCTGATTTGATTAGTTCTCTACAAATGGTGTCTTGAAATTTGTATCTAGCGTCCTGGTCGTTCTTTAGTTTTGTGGTATCAAATTTATTAGTTTTTAGGGCTTTAGTGTACTTGTACCGCGAGATACGCGCTCTTATTTTACAGACTACGAGGTAGTGGTCGGAGTCAATATTCGCCCCACGGTGGCTTCGGACGTCCAGGAGGTTGGAGAAGTGCCTGCCATCTATTAAGATATGGTCTATTTGATTTCGGGTGACTTTATCCGCGGAGCACCATGTCATTTTGTGAATATCTTTATGCGGAAAACACGTACTCCCAACAACCATCCCTAGAGAGGTTGCCAGGTCGATAAGGCGTGTTCCGTTATCGTTGGATATTTCATGCAGACTGTGTCGTCCTATCGTCGGTCGGTATATGTTTTCCAACCTTTGAATTCAGATCTCCAATAATTATCTTGATGTCACCTTTGGGAGATTTAAAGTACGCATCTTCCACACAAGAATACCACCGCTCTTTTTCCTCCGGCTCTGCCTCTTCCGTCGGAGCATGGACATTGATGATAGTGAGATTCTGGAATCGGCCTCTAAGCCTGATCTTACACATGCGCTCATCAATGGGTTGAAAGTCTATCACTAGGTGTTTAAGCCGCTTACTCACGACGAAACCCGTTCCAAAAGTGTGGTGACGGTCATTGCAACTATAATATGCTGTAAAGTCTGGTTTTTCAATAGTGCCTTGTCCCAACCATCTTAGTTCCTGTACAGCTGTTATGTCGGCTCTGTGCTGTGTTAGTTGTTGACATAAGAGTTGAAAGCCTGCTGGTCTGTACAGTGATCTTAGGTTCCATGTACATAAGGTAAATTCGTATCACGAATATGCGTAGCCTGGTCGTTTGGTAAAAATCCGGTCCGTATTATTTACTTTTCCATTCACAATCATTTTAAGGTTTTCAGGCAAGCGGGTGATTAACCCTCTGTACCCTAGGCCTCTGGTGGGGCTGCCACCTCTGAGCTTAAGGCCTAGCTCCGTTTGCTGTCGGGTATCGTCCCTGCCGAGGGAAACCAGTTTTAAGGCGCTGGTGGCTCGCCTTTCGCCCTTTGCCCTTAGCATCTGCGCTCTGAACTTGGATGGTGTACGTGCACGAGGCACGGGCGCAGAAGGTCCCAGGGGGTACGACGGGGACGTGGACAGATCGGACTGGTTGGTACCTGCATTTACGTGGACTGCACCATCACAGTACTGCAGTAACTTAGTAAGCATTTTATAGAGATCCAGTGACTCGGCTTCACCAGACCCCGCTTACAGCCTTATACCAACTTCACCCCCCTCAGTCTTTTCGCCGGAAAGTCGCTGCCTCCATATCCCGGACGAGCCCCCAAAAATATAGGACGGGGCGGCGAGTAGGCGAAGTGAATCTAATACATATCTTCGATAATTAGTTTATTTCTATTTTATAAATCTTTAACACACCTTGCCTGCAGCTCACTGACATTTTGACTCATTTCATCCGTCCCTTTCACACGTCTCTATCTTACTCTTTCACTCGTCATCTACCATGGAGATTCCACTCCTACATGTATTATATAAATGATAGAGTCTGGCCAGCGAGTCTTTGGACACGGAAATGGCGCCAATTTTAAAATCTTCACATGTTAACACTGAAAAACTACAATAAAACAATTTTGATACTTACTATTTTTGTTTTCTGCTCTTTAGTTTGTGTTTACCTTGCCTACCGGTATGTATGTATGATGTATCTACCAGGAGTAACAGAAAGGGTATAACAAGCCAAAGGAGGTCAAGGTACTCATGAAACTGAACAACTTTCCCATGGAACATGGGTCGATATATGAAAAAATATTTGGACCTTCCATACAAAATCGCAGATCAGCTGATTGATTTACACTGAGAGGTCCAAATTTTTTCATATTTCGTCCCATGTTCCATGGGAAAAGTTGTTCAGTTTCATGAGCCTTGACCTCCTTTTTTTACCTTTCTGTTACTCCCGGTAGATACATCATACATACATACCGGTAGGCAAATACAAACTAAAAGCAGAAAACAAAAAATAAGTATATCAAAATTGTTTTATTGTATTTTTCAGTGGTACTATGTTGCCATTGAAATATTTGAATTATTTGACGTCCAAAGACTCGCTGGCCAGACTCTAATAACTAGATAATAATAGATAGTAGAGCTTCAGTAGAATCATAATCAAGCGAGTTTAGCCACCTTACCATTTTACGCTTGGCTTCTGCTAGGTTGCAATCTTTTATGCTGCATTTTCTATTAATAACTGAATATATATAAGGAAAGGAAAAACTTCTAAACCGTTGAGCAAAGGTAGAGTTAACACATGGACCAAATGTACAAAAAATGAGTAGGTTACAAACTCGTAGTAAAATTAAAATGTATTTCTCTTCTGAGAAAAATGTTCTACTGGAGGATAGGTAGGTATGAATCTGCGACTTTCACCTTTAGTATTGGCGTTGGCTCATGCATCTGGGCTACCGCGGCTCAAACTTTGCCTGCTTAATATCGCAAGTTCAAATCCTGACAGCCGTGTCAATATATTAAGCAAACGAAATAGTTTAAAAAATAGGACTCTGATATCCATTTCTTTTCCATCGGTAAGACGGTAGGTCCAAATCATGCGGATTTTTCATGCCAATATAAGACAAATAAGCAGAAGTTGATCCCATAAATGCGTAGGCGGATTTGCAAGCGATAGTAGTTACTACAGTTCCATTTTGTTTATAAACCACCCGAAGACCTTACGAAGATTCAATAACATTTTATATGTAGTTTGAAGGTAAGGTTTCCAACTTGTTACAAAATAATCAATTTGATTGGCACGTAAAATTATTACCAGTAATTAAGAGGATGATGTTTGTGGGGCAAGCGAGCCACTTATTGATAGGTGCCGGTCAGCTGATCACGTCACGTTTTAAAAAAAAGTCAAAATGGACTGGGTTAAACTATAACCTGATCCAATAAAGAAAGGTATTATGGCGCTTTACTTACACACATAACGTCCGTTTCGACGTTATTTTTCGCTGCGCTATCGCAGAGTTAGGAAAATGCAATTTCCACCTTAATCCCTATACCTACGGTGCGTTGACGGATGCGTCTGTCAAACTGTTTAACAAACAAATGGCGATCGAAGTACAAAATGGAGAGGTTACAGAAGAATTACTCTACTCGACCTTATTTAGGATTTTGGCGATTGTCACTTTTATAACCAGGATTGCTAATTTGTGGCCAAAGAAGATGATGCTCTCTCATTCGTCCTACGGCATGTAATAATTCCTTTAATGAACCAGATTATACATACCTACTAAGAAAACTTTTTGTAGTGAAGGCAATGGATATGAATGGACTCATATGTATTCTTAGTAAGATAAATTAGGTCATCGTCATCTCATCATCATATAACAAAGAGATGAGTTGGTTATTTCGGTAGTAGGTACTTAATAAGACTGATGACAGCTTATAGGTAAAATACATGTAAATATGGATTCCCCAATGAGTAGGATACTGTGACCGGATTTTGCATTTGTCACCTTACAAATAGTACGAGATATCAATGATCTTAGGAACAGCGAAAAATGGCTTCGCTTTCGCTCAGCAGTGTGGAAACTTCACACAAACGCTCGAAACAGACGCGTGACACTGCTTACAAGGAAACTGACTCAGTCTCACCCGAGCGAAATGTTCCCGAATGCTCTTGGGAAGGGCAAAGGTGTTTTCCATAGTCATAAGTAGCCTTTGTTACTCACAGGAATAATGCAGTTTTAAAATGATGAAAGATTTTTTTTAAATTATACGAAAGTAACAAACCCTGTGATTCAACAGAAACGGGATGAGTTTTCTTACTGTTACATCATTATGCTGTGGTAGGTACGAGATATCATCACTGATCTTTTAGTTATGATAATGATCTAAGTAAGTATTCGTAGTAAACCTTAGACGATTAAAGAGATGTAAGTTCAGTTTGTAATAAGTAGGTTAATTTTAAATGTGAAGGATTTATGTTCCGGATCTTAGTGAAGCCGGTAAAATGTCTTGAATAGTCTTTAATCGACTCGGTGTCCCACAGAATAGGAAGAAGATTCATCATCATCTGTCTCCATAACCATACCATAACAGCCATAACAGTCCACTGCTGGACATAGGCCTCCCCCTATCGGGAGGTATTGCCTCTACGCTTAGCAGGCGGACTGGCGAGCGCAGAGCAAGCTATTGCATTTACAGGGAACGCTGCTGCATATACCCTGGATGATTGACTTTTAGTCGCCTCTGCCTCCCTTATCCCAAATCCGCTAGGGTCGGCGCAACATGATTTGTTAACACACAAAATCATGTACCGACTTACCTATGAATTTGGCAATGGTTTATTTGCGGCTACCTGCCTGACGTTAACCCTCTTTGGGAATGCTGTTGTAAGTGGTATCACCACCACCATGCGGTTGACCATAGTCGACAGATATTCAGCCGAGGTCAAAACTCTACGTCGCTTTTTACGAAAACCTGAGTGAACTAGTGTTGGCAGTATTCTTAGCCGCTGCCACACGGGTAAGAAGAAACTTAATTTAGGTAATATACCAAATGTTCTTTAAATGAAGATGAAGTGATTGGTAGGTATATGCACGCAGTTTTATAATAACGTTGTTTATTGTTTGCGTGACGAAAATCATTAGACGTTTTTATTTATTTAATGCCCGTTTGCCTCAGGCTTCCGACTGAGCTAAATGTTTTTATCAATGTTGCAGTGGTCCGGCTTAGAATAGCACCCCATGTCTTTTCTGTGGGTAAAAAGTGGCTAAGGGATTTGAGGGTTTATTCGTATTTTAGCTAGGCGAAAGGCTGATAATCTGAACTTTGGTGCAGGCGCGGTCACAGCCCTCAGTTTCAGGGGGGGTCATGGCGGCTGAAATACCTTAGAACCAGTTTTTTTATCCACACTTTAGATTTATAGGAATGTTTTCTACTGCATGCATAGGCATAATGTCATGATGACGTCACACCACTCGTCACACGCTGAACACGAGCGGATGCAGATTTTTAATTTTCGAGCGAAGCGAGCTCGACTTTTCGCTACAAACGAGCATGTGAGCTTTAAAACTGGCCGCTAGGGAAAAACAGACTAAAATATACATGTACAGCTCGACTTTTCGCGTTTTAAAAAGTGAGAGGCCTCAACACTAGCAGTAGATGTAAAACAGGTAGTAAGGTAAGGTGTACATACTGCGAGCGAAGCGAGCCCGACTTTCACGCTACAAACAAGCAAAGTGCGTAACTACACTGCATATAAAAAACAGCTCGTTTTGAATGATCAAAAAATAAACAAGCTCAAGCTCATTCTTGGATTTCAGGGGGGGTCATGACCCCTATGACCCCCCCCCTGTGACCGCGCCTGCTTTGGTGATAGACAATCCTCTAAATGACTCTCAATCTCGTGTCAGATGTGGTGTAAATGGTCGTTTTTTACAGCCGCTTAAGGTCTGCATACCCCGTAAGGGATATAGGCGTGACATATGTATGCCTCAGGCTAGAGTGAGCAAAGATTTATCCGGCTGTCTTAGAAGGAGGGTTATGTTTTTCGAGAGTATGTATGTGGGTATGTATGTAGACAAAAAATAGGTGGGCGGATCTTGACATGTGAGGTGTCGTTACATTAGTCATAGCAGCGCGAACTGGCTATATAACATGTTACAAAACAACCAATAAAGCTCCCATACAAATAGAGTTCATTTTGTATGGGAGGTCCAATTTTTTTTTCGTATTTTGACCCATGTTCCATAGAGAAAGTTGTTCAGTTTTATGAATAACTTGACATCCTTTCAGCTTTATTGGTTGTTTTGTAACACCCAGTATAAATGATTAAAAATTTATAAATTCAATATGGCGAATTAATGTCGCAAAATACAACTTTAAAATTACCGCAGTCGGCTTTTTCTTTATATTACTCGTATAATTACATAATGCCTGTTTTAATCAATCAAGGTCCTTATGTAGTTCACACCCATAACGTGTTTTGTTTTATTAATGTACCTACCTATATTAGCTAATGTTAATTTTGATATTTAAAGGTGATGTACTACCAAGTGTAGGAGGTTCCGACATTGCATGAAAATAAGAAATAGAAATAATAGGGTGGGGTGTTTAATGCGGCCCGGGTTCGATCCCCGGTCGCTGCATGAAATTTTTTCTATTTCTTATTTTCATTTGTGAGGCTAATCTTCTTCTTCTTCGAGTGGGACACCAAGTCGTCCAACGTTTCGATGAACCCTATTGCCACAGTTTTTCAACCGCCACCGTAAGTGCATTAAAATCGAAATAGATTGCTGTACTTCGGAGGCGGGGCCCACACGTCGCGTCCGTTGCTGCGCTATTTTAACGCAACGCAAACGCGTGCGTTTGTCAGCTATATACAATTTTCGAATCCGTTCAAGCCATTATACACACTTACTTACCTACCCAGGCATACACTTGACGACCGGTTTAGTGCTTAGTTAGACCATATATAATGGGCATATTGTTTTAAACAACTTATCAATCGAGAAAGTGTATTTAGACTTACGTTACGTGACACAACAATGCCTAAACGAGAATTAGTTTGACAGTGAATAATGGACGTCCCCATGGTGGATTGCAAAACTCAAAAACCATAGGTATTTAGACAGTGAAAGTGGTCCATTTAAACGTAGCCTTTGACCGCTGAAATCTATCAAAGCAAAAAGTAGATGTGTTAAAAAACAAAAACCCGACTGCGGTAATTTTAAAGTAGTATTTTGCTGTAAAAATCCGCCATCTTGAATCTATAATTTTTTAATATAGCCAGTGTCACTCGCGCTGCTGAGACGAATCTAACGACACCTCATATGTCAAAATCCATCTATCCGTTTGGGCTGTAGCCCGTGAAAAAGAATTTTCTTGTCCACATAATTACATACATACATACTCTCAAAAACATAACCCTCTTCTGAGGCAGTCGGGTAATAATGATGTTTAGTCTGTGTTCGGTAGATGTCGCTTATTTATCACTTTCGCAGTTTCGCTACTTTCGCGGTAAGGTAAGGCCACCTAAATTGTACTATTTCTGTTTTGTGTAGGTATCTGTTCTGATGTGTTTTGTGTGTGCAATAAAGTATATTTATCTTTTATCCATTTTGGTGCCCGTTTCCAAATTCTAGAAAAGGTCATCGTCTCTACATTAATCTATGTTCGGTTGGATATCGATATAGCACAAAATAGAGAATTTGCAGAAGAACAAACAGCTCGCTTCTTTTCCCGATCATTTATACCTACACTCTAGGGTTGCTACTTTTCTTTCCGATTTTATGAAATGCAGTAGGTATCTGGATCAAACGTACTTACATTATCAAACTTACACTATGACACGCTAAACAATAGTACATTACGTCACAGGCCGAGTATATAGCAATTTCTGGTCGAGTGGCATTGGAAAGTGGCCTTCTAAAGTAAACGAGACCAGAAATTGTTATTTCGGCCGAGGTTTGTATAGTGCTTTTCTCCAATTTGCAAGGAAACAAATATTTAAATCGTGATAAATTTGACACTTTGTAACTTTTTAAGTTCGTAAAGCGTTGGCGCTAGTTTTGCTTACGTTCCGTTTCATAAAGAATGCGCGGGAAATTCACATTCAGCCTTCAAACTTCAAACAAATTGTGTTCCATAAAACACCTAATCACGAAAGTGTGAAGTTTAAGAACCCTTTTATTACCGGCCTAGTCCGGCAATTTCTATTACAGTCCTCAGCGCCTTGACAACATAAATGAGCCCATTGACGTATTCTTTTTTTTTAAAGTAATGAAGCTATTTCCGAGCAAATTGGAGAAAAAATATTTACACCCATCTCTCTGTATTGGGCGCCCGCCAATAGGTACTTACTTACTGTGTGGATAGTGTGGATACCTATACCGGGAGTAACAGAAAGGTAAATATAGTAAATCAATCAGCTGATCGGCAATTTTGTATGGGAGGACCAAATTTTTTTTCATATTTCGACCCATGTTCCATAGGGAAAGTTGTTCAGTTTCATGAGTACTTTGACCTCCTTTCGGCTTGTTATGCCCTTTCTGTAACTCCCGGTATACGGGGTGTTAGGGACGATGTAACGAAAACTGTGCAGGCGTGCTCAGATCATGAAACTGAACAATTTTACTATGGAGCCAATGGTGAAATGAAAAAAATTCCGACCTCCCATACAAAGTCAGTCGGCTGATCGTGAATTTTGTATAGGAGGTAGTAATTTTTTTTTTCATTTCGCACCATATTGGCTCCATATTAAAAGTTGTTCAGTTTGATGGTCTGATCATGCCTGCAAAGTTTTCGGTACACTATCCCGGTAACACCGATTGTTCTGGCCTGGCCTGGCTAAGTAATCATGTATAATATGATAACAGAGTTTAGCATTATCGTATACTTAATCTAGGCAAAATGAATCGAAGATTCAAGATGAATCGAATATACAGTTCGAACATTATCGTTATAATAATAATATGTTTAGCATAATTCGTTAGATGCAAGTTAACATGCTAAAGTTGGGCAATTTTTATGCCTAGTATTTCCATTGAGTCATAAATTCAAGCCATTGAGATTGACGTTAGAGCATTAAAACAGACTCTTATTTGCAGAAGTTTGCTAAAACTGTTTCTTTATTATAATATGTATTTGGAATATTAATGCAATTATGTTAAACGGTGTGAGTTAAACAAATAAAATTAACACGTTCACAGTTTCGATTCTTATAGGGCACTTCTTGGCTAATTCTTGCCATTCAAGTACGTATGAAAAGAAAATACTTAATTAGACGTAGCACTGATGCAATATACGTATATTATGAATGCATATGTATTAAACATATATCCATGCAAATGTTATAGCTGCATGTATAGATTCTAGAATAATGTAAGTTCACTTTACATATATCCTATGTATGCAGTAACAAATAAAATCACTTATATGCATTATCGCTAACAGGTCAAGTACATAATTTGCATAACAGTTTCAGTGTGTTTACTGCATGAATGCTTAACAGGCCGCGCTGCTCAGACGAATATAACGTCACCTCATATCATATGTGTCAAACAAAATCCATCCAGCCGTTTAGGTTCAAAAGGTTTAGGAACAGTTTAGGTTTACTTTTTTGTGGTAAGGCCCATAATCTATACATACTTACACGTCGTATAAAATGAAGTCGCTTTTTGCGTTTCTCTGTCGTGGAATTCGCTAACTCCTTCTAAATTACGCTACGGATTTTGATGCGGTTTGTAATAGATAAGGTGATTCAAGATGAAGGTTTACCTATATGTATAACACATGGCTTTGCCTTTTTCCCGCGGGAATTTCAACAGCTAACCGAAAAATAAAGAAGGACTGCAGTTTTTTTACGCCTTACACACATAACGTAATTTTGTGCGTTATTTTTCGCATAGCTAAACAACGATTGCGTTTAGGAAATACCTACGATTTTCCACCTTATTTTCATACAAACACGGTTTATGTAAAATTGTTTGTCAGACGCATCCGTTAGAGCAAAAATATTGCACAACGCTGCGTTGACGGACGCATTTGTCAAACAATTTGACATAAACCATATTTGTGTGCAAATAAGATCGAAAACCGAATTGTCCCAACGCATGCGTTATGCAAAATAATGTCGAAACGGACGTTATGTTAGTTAAAATCACATAGGCATAGGCTGCTGACCGCTATTGCCTAACACAATGTTATTTCTAGGACATCCATTCAGCCATAAATTTTCGCAGATCAGGACATTAAACATAGGTCTATAAGGCAATCAATAACAAGGCATTTGAAAAACGGCTTCTTTATGATAATTTGAGAAAATCAACTCAATTATGTAAAACTTTATGGCCTAAACCAATGAATTTAACACATTTCGAAATATAACAAACATAATTATTAAAAACAAAAACCCGATCGCAGTAATTTCAAAATTTTACTAGTGACCGATAGCAAAAAACCGGCTGGTGATAACTGATGATAAGGAACAAGTATCCCCAGGAACATAGGTCGAAATCTATACATATAATAAAATCGTAACTTTTCGGGTTACAGGAACCTCTTATAGATTTCAGAAAACACTTCTATACCGCGTCACAGAATATATAATGGGACCGCGTTTTAGAAAACCGACTATTTTAGCAAAGGCGACATCTATTTTTTTTATTTTTACCCCTAATCGTTTGTTCGCGATAATCTTCGAAAATATAGAATGTGTGTACATGAAACTCTTTGTGGTGTGTAGCTTCTAGCCCTGGTCAACACCTAGGATACTTTTACCGCGGAAAAACGCTTATTCCTACGTGAAATACGATTAAAATATACTGTGATCATCATACCCCTGTCCATTGGCTGTCAAAAAGTACAAACCTCTTCTTAAAACCTCAATTTTTTAGTGTTTTTGTTTGATTTTGACAAATTGTAAAGACATTGACAATTGACATCACTTTTTAACATTCATTGCTTACAAACAAGCTCAAAGAGGATGTAAATAAAATAATAAATATATTTACTAACGCAAAACAAAAAAGATAAGTACTAAAACTAAGGACCACGCCCAAAGTATGCTGAGAAATTGTGAAACAACTTATTTCTTCACCCGTACGCCGTAGTACTTTCGTGCCGCAACAAAACAAAGAGGTCGCGTCGAGACTTGGTCAAGAACTCCGATATGACCATTCCTTTGTTCTTGAGTGCCGTCTTCGAATCCTAGACTTCCCTCCGTTTGTCAAGGTCACGGAACCTAACGAGTAATAGACCTAGCCTGTGGCAGGCTTTGCAGATCGGAACTGGTAATGTCGGACAGCTGCATTTTGTCACCTACCTATTGTTAGGCGCAGACCTTTTTGGACAAAATAGTGGCCTGTGCATAGAGCTCATCTGTGTATGACTTTAACTGTGTCAAGTATTGTCGTGTCACAGTGATGTGAAAAAATACTGTCATTGAAAGTGTCTAGGTGAAAACACATTGTTGTAAATAAACTCGAGAAAATAAAATTCGCCAGCGCTCTTTTGATATTATAGTTATATTTTATTAATAGGTCACGGACCCGCTAATATTTGGGCGAAGAGTCGCGAATAATTTTTTCGAAGATGGATTTACGACGAAAATTGATATTGGGAAGCTGGCCGGGAAATCAAACTGGACGACGTGGAAATACAAAATGTCAATAATGCTGGAAGGGACGGAGAATGCAATGGCAGCCGTCGAGGGCAAATTGACTCCACCAACTCCTGTAGAAGGCCCAGAAGGTGACGCCGCCGTAACAGCTTATAATGCGGCTTTGGCCAAATTTAAGAAAACTGAAACTGGCGCTCTTCTAATGCTGACCACAAATATGTCAGAAGACACCTTAACCAAAGTCATGAGGTACAGGAAGGCATCAGAGGTATGGCAGGAGCTGCATAGATTATTTGACGGGAACACGGGTGACAGGGCATACACGCTGTGCATGGAATTCTTCGGCACAAAACATGACAAGGCAGATGACATCGCGACACATATGTCAAAGCTGAAAAATCTGTGGAACGATCTGAAAGCTGAATTATCCAAAACAGACACAACTGCGAAACTACCCGAAATGTTCTTAATATGCAAGATTCTTGATACTCTGGATGACCGGTTCGTCAATTTTAAGTCAAGCTGGCTCATGCTGAAGCAGTCTGAAAAGACAATTGACAGTCTGACGAGTCACCTCTGCACATTTGAAAGAGACTTAGGCAGTCAAGAGACCACTAGAATGGAAGCCCTAGTGACTGCACCGAGTGGATATCGCAAATGCAAGGACGAGCACCTGATTTGCAACTATTGTCATGCAAAAGGACATAGAGTTCGCAAGTGTAAGAAGTGGATTGGAGATGGGAGGCCACCCAAACCAGTACAAGGCACGTCAGGCAAAAGCTCAGAATCCAAGCAAGTGCAACAGATCTCACTAATGGTGAACGCTTGCTCCAGTGCGAAAGGTCAAACTCAAAATAGAGACAATTGGTTTGTCGACAACGGAGCAACTACACACATAGCTGTAAGGAGAGACTTCTTCAAAGAGTTCCATGAATTCGACAAAGACCACACTGTTACAACAGCTGACGGAACCATAATTCCTGCCGTAGGAAAAGGCTCTGTAGAGGTCGAAGCGAAGGTCGATGGCAAGAGGGAAGATAATGCTCCGAGATGTGTGGCTAGTACCAAGTCTGACAAAGAACCTTTTCTCGCCGCTCGCTGCACATGATAGAATGCAGAATAGTGAATTCACGTCAAAGACTACAGAGTGCAAGTTTGACGTAGATGGCACGACAAGAATTGTCGGCAAAAGATCGGCGTTTGGCGGACTGTATGAATTAGAAATGAAGACAGTCATGTCAGTCAAGCCAACCATAGAGGTTAACGTGATCGATGGCTCAAATATGCTGCAGCTATACCATGAACGCCTCGCTCACCAGGATAAGAACCACGTCATTCGCGTAGTGAAACGCGAGTTAGGCATAGAGCTTACTCCTGACAAAGTGAAGTGTGAAGGCTGTATCTATGGGAAGGCACATAGAAAACCCTTTGGTACCAGGAAAGAGCCTCGAGATGTGGAGAGCTTATCCACACAGATGTCTGCGGACCCTTCGCTGATAGCATTACGAAGTACAAATACTATGTACTGTTCAAGGACGACTACTCGAGTTACCGACTTGTCTACTTTCTTAGACAGAAATCAGAGGTCAAAGACAAGCTCATCATGATGCTTCAAGAAGCAAAGAAGGCTGGGCACGAAATCAAGACTATTCTGTCAGACAATGGAGGCGAATTCGACAATGCCGCTGTCCGAAAAATATTACAAGACCAAGGTGTGCAGCACAGGCTAACAATGCCTTACACGCCCGAACAAAACGGCTGTAGTGAGCGAGAAACCGCACCCTCGTAGAAGCTGCAAGGTCAATGATGCATGCGAGAGGAGAGATGCCGCAAATACTATGGGCAGAGTTAATCAACACGGCCGCTTACGTGCTAAATAGAACGGGCCCTACTAGAGTGGAATCTAAGTCACCCTACGAACTATGGCACGGAAAGAAACCGAAGATTAGTCATCTGAAAGTTATAGGTAGCGAATGCTACGTCCATGTACCCAAACAGAAACGTAAGAAGATGAGCAAGAAAGCCATCAAGGGCATGCTCATAGGCTACGAAGGTGACGACGGCTATCGGATTTGGAACGGAAGAGAAACGCTGAGGTCGAGAGATATCTCTTTCCAAACCGACGTAGAGTTCAAAATCTCAACTAGTATGCCCCTACAATCAGAGGGCTGAGAGCGGAGATAGAAACGTCACCGAGACCGACCTAACGTGGAAACTGAAGACCATGAACTAGCTCTAGAGGAGATAGAGTGGTAGATCAAGATCAAGTTCATGAAGAAGAACACAGCATTGAAGATCCGAAGATGCAAACGACGTGATCTTAGAATCAAATGAGGAAGAGCTAGAGATAGCTGAACCTGTCGAGCAGGAACCTCGCTATAATCTGAGAGACAGATCACAAATTGCGAGACCACGAAAACTCGAGGACTATGTTTGTGGAGTGTGTTCTGTGGTCGATGACAGTTTTCGGAATCTTACGAAAATGCCATTGCGCGACAAGATGGCGAAGAATGGCGTAAGGCAATGGACAGTGAAATAAATTCGCTTAAGGATTTAAATGTCTGGACTCCCTGCTCCTTACCAAAAGGCAGGAAGGCGTTGCCCTGCAAGTGGGTCCTGCGCATCAAGAAAAATCCGGATGGGTCCATAGACAAGTATAAAGCCCGACTTGTTGTAAAAGGCTTTAGACAAAGGAAAGGTATTGATTTTGATCAAACCTTTAGCCCTGTCGCCAGAATGGCTACGATAAGAGCTTTATTGAGTGTCAGCGCCCAAGAGAACCTGCACCTTGTACAATTCGATGTCTGTACTGCGTTCTTGAATGGGAAACTTCAAGAAGAGATCTACGTACAACAACCAGAAGGTTATGCAGACGGCTCGCAGAATGTTCTCAGGCTGAACAGAAGCTTATATGGGTTAAAGCAAGCACCACGCTGTTGGAACTCTTGCTTCGAACAAATACTGCTGGACATGGACTTCAGACAGAGTGAAGCTGACTGTTGTCTATATACCAAGCGGATCAATGGAAAAGATACTCATCACCCTCTACGTTGATGACGGGCTAGTAGCTGCCACTGATGAAGAGCTTGCGAACAGCTTCCTGGCTGATTTAAGGACAGTGTTAAAGATTACGACGAAGCCAGCGTCGTACTATCTAGGTCTGGAAATTAACAGAGAAGCGGACGGTTCTATCTTTATCAAGCAAGAAGCTTATGCCAAGAAGGTCCTAGAACGATTTGGGATGGCCAACTGCAACCCAATCGGGACACCAATTGAGAGTACTCAATCAGGAAAGTGGATGCTACAGAAGCACACTTCCCCTACCGTGAAGCCGTTGGGTCACTCGCTTACTTAATGACGGGAACGCGCCCAGACATCGCTTATGCCGTCGGAGTTGCATCTCGTAAGCTAGAGTCTCCAACCAAAGAAGATTGGCTTTTAGTAAAGCGTATCATGCGCTATATCAAGGGCACCAGCTCCTATGGAATCAAGTACAAGGCTCACCAAAGAACCCTTACTTGAATGCTTTAGTGACGCTGACCATGGAGGGTGTCAATTAAGTGGAAGATCAACCACAGGGCTGATATGCCGTTACGCAGGAGGCATTGTATCATGGCTAAGCCAAAGACAAGCGTCAGTCGCCATTTCTACAACAGAAGCAGAAATCGTTGCTGCTAGTGAAGGAGCCAGAGAAACAGTATGGCTCTCAAGGATCTACAAAGATCTTACTAAACTGAAAGAAGTTCCAGTGCTGCATGTAGACAATGAGGCTGCTATACGGCTGGCGCACAACCCTGAGTTCCATAAGAGAACCAAACACATCCGAATAAGACACTTCTTCGTCAGAGAAGTTGTAGAAGAAGGTTGTTTGGTAGTGAAGAAAGTGAGCTCAGATGAGCAACTGGCTGACTTCTTGACCAAGGCTGTTCCAAGCCGAAGCAAGCCAGAACGTGTGCCCTATTAGGTGTTTGCAGTATAAATACCTAAAGTGCAAGGGAAAGTGTTAGGCGCAGACCTTTTTGGACAAAATAGTGGCCTGTGCATAGAGCTCATCTGTGTATGACTTTAACTGTGTCAAGTATTGTCGTGTCACAGTGATGTGAAAAAATACTGTCATTGAAAGTGTCTAGGTGTAAACATTGTAAAATTATCTAAATCGAAAATAAAATTTGTTAGTGCTCTTTGAACCCGAATATCATTCCACTGTTACTCTGCAGAACGAGTATAAAACTTAATACCTATTACCTTTGCAATGATCTCAGCTAACCTTTCATCCTTGGTTTCAGCGACCAAATGGAACAGTAGGACCTTTCTTCTCAGGAAAGCTTTATGATGCTCCAGTCCAAGAGACAGCAAGTTTGTCTGTGCTGAGATTTTAGTGTGCGCTTGCCAGACTAAGCTTTTAAAATCAGCATACTCACCCGCCAGGGTCTTCAGATCTGTGTGGATCGGAGCAGGAGAAGCGGTGGCATTCTTGAGACGGATCTCAAACTCTCCCATGCGGCTAAACAGTTGATCGAGGTCTGCTTTGTTGTTTGTGAGGTCAAAATGTCAAACTCCAAATATAGTAAAAAGTGGTTGCGGTGTTGAAATTCTTATTTGCAGATAGTTATGATAAGCCACTTAATTACTTTATGCATTAATAATGTAAATATAAACGCAGTAAGTATTATTTATTAATTAAAATATGCAGAGCTAATTAGTTAGTATTATTGTCACGACTACCTGTGTAGTTCTTTCTTCTGTGATTAATATTTCGCAAAGTGTTAGTAAGTAGGTAGGTACTTAAGACATTTTTCCTTAATTTAATTAAGCATTACTTTTTTGTTAGTGTTGTAAGTAATTACTTTCTGTTTCTTTTAATTCGGTCTTTTAAAATGGAAATTGTACTAATTTTATTGTTAATCCGGTTGCGTATACTCGACAACCCCGACATAAGATTATGGCGCAGAAAAATTTGGAGACCAGACCCACCCCACCTTATGTGAGGCGGTCGGTGCAAAGTAGTCATTCTACCTGTTATGTGAACCTATGGTAGGCTCAAATGTAACGTCCGTTTCGTCTGCCGTAGATTGTGCATGACTGTATCACTTAAAAACTTAGTGATGTATTGATGTTTGGAATGGTGGCAGACAAATGTCTTGAGCAACATCGATGATAGATAAGTGATGATAACTTTTATCAGCTCTGAAGGGCTTTTTGGCACACAAGCGTCCCTTGGCGAGACGAAGTTCGCGGGCACCAGCTAGTATGTAAAATAAAAAGAATCCTATAGTAGCTGAAATCAGCTGATCGGTATTTTCGACTTAATGTTTCTTGACGAAAGCTGTTCCTTAGGTATCACCAGCTGATTCTGAGTTTACGCTATCTATCACTAGTAAAATTTTACCTATAAACAGGGTGTTAGGAAAAGTACTGCGTTCCTTTCGAGGGATAAATCAGCCCGTGAAACTGAAGAACTTTCCCCAGGGAACATAGGTCGAAATATGAAAAAAAATTTGGTCTTCCCATACAAACTGACCCGGCCGGCCGACACACTTAGTATGAGAGGTCCAAAATTTCTTTCCATATTTCGACCTATGTTTCTTGGGGAAAGTTGTTCAGTTTCATGGGTTGGTTCATCCCTCAAAAGGAACGCAATACTTTTCCTAACACCCTGTATAGCCGGTGTTACTATACAGGATGTTAGGAATCTAACGAATCGTTTGGGCTGTAGTTTAGCCTTTAAGAATTTTCTTGTCTACATACATACTCTCGAAAACCCTCCTTCTGAGGCAGTAGGGTAAAAATACAACAGCTGCATATAATAGCTTGCGAATCTGCCTGTCAAGTGGGTAAGTTTCTACAACAAAGGTATTGGTCAAAGGTTCTCCAAAAAGAAGAGATTCATGTCCAGCAGTGGACTGTTGTGGCTGTTGATGATGACGAAGAACAAGGAACACATAGCTGATAATCTGAACACCTTAAAATACTTCCATTTCTATTTAACTTTATTTTTATTTTTTATTTACCTACTCCTGAGTACTGTGTTACAAATACAATTTTTGGAAAGCTTGCGATTTTTTTCCCGTAGGTAGGCAGGTAATGTACCTGCGACTTTTGACTTACTGCCGACGCCTCTACCGTCTGGGCTACCGCGGCTCAATCTTAAAAATGTATCTTGGCCAACGTGGCAGGGCTCCATCTACCGGGATAGTTTTGCACTACATCATTCTTTACAGATTGAATTGATTTAGTATCATTTATATTCATTGTTGCTGAGGACACAAATTTTGCCGGCAACCTAATAAAAAGATCGTTATCATAAAATCATTTCCACATTTTTCTGCGTTTAAATTACCTAGTTTTCTAGTGTGTCAACTTTGCAACAAAAGTTAGTTATTATGAAACACTACACTACGAACGGCCCATGTATTGGGATTCTTAGTGCACTCACAGTGATATATTAGGCATTCTCATAGATTGAAAATGAGAAAATTGAAAAATTCATTAGCCACCACCGGTACTTGAACCCGGGACCGTGGACTTGAACCCGGGACCGGTCCGTTAGCGGTTTCACCCGCTGAGGGGAAAAGGCATTTCACCGGCATGTGTTATATAAGGTCCTATTAAATTCACTGCAAATATTTTAAGGGCATGCGTAAATATGTATACCTAAGAAAAAAATATAAGGCATTTTAAAAAAATCGACACGCTACATTTTTTTTAATTTTCAAACAAACTTATTAATTAATTACGTTAACATCCTTTGACTGACCGGACTGATCTTTTCCCGCGTAGACAGGATTCACTTACACGGCACCATAAGAGTAAACACACCTAGAGACGACACTCCCGCCCAGACGCGCTCAAGGTCATTATATTTGCCTACCGTCTGGCGGTCGCAGAGCGAGCAATTCGGTCGGGAGTGCGCTTCGCCGCGTAAGCGTTCGTCGCGCGGGTCAAATTTTGTTTTTTCGGAAATGTTTAGCTTTTCCGAATGACTATGGTGCTTATGGCTGTAAAAGTGATGCGAGGATGACTCTCCATCTTATTTTTTTAATTTGCCTAAAGATGAGCAAAGGTTCTAGGTACAGTAAATAGGTACCTACCATTTTTAATAGGTACTTATTGATTTTGTGTTCGCCTAAGTACATAGTTTCAGTTCAGTTTTCTAATCCGACATACCTACTTACCTAAGGTACCTAAGGTAGGTAGGTGTCTAAGTTATTGTTAGCTGATTATGGTAACAAACAAATTCGTAGGTATTCATCGCAAATCTTTTAAAATAATTGCATTTGCACGATTTTTCATTCTATGGCGCGTAGGCTGGTGTGTAAACAAACTACGCCGAAAGTCATGCAACTGCTTGGCGAGCCGCTAGTTTGGAATAAAACTATTAGCACGTGACAGCCCTGGCTTAAAGTGCGGAAGCGCGCGGGGCGTTACGGGCTGAGGGGGGAAGTAGGTATTTAAAGCGCGGCTTTTCGGGCCCAGACAAAGGAGTTTCATTTCTACACGGTAGTGTTATTATTTATTCTTATGACGGCACGCACACTAACTGGTGCGGTGTGTTTCTAGGACAAACAGGGTGCACATTTTTCGTTTAATTTTTTTTTAGTTAAATGCAATTTTCTAGAAAACTAACGTTTTTTTTAATTTCCCAAGAACATGCTCATATTTTATTTGATCAGCCCCTAATATATTTGCAGTGAGTGATGAGGCCAGTAGGCCGAGTAACGACGGAGGAGGGAAAAGGGTTGCAACCCACCTGGTCAGGGAGTTGAGACCAGGGGAACGACTGTTCCAACCGGACATGTTTGGAAGTTGTATTTATAGCGATCGGCGGAAACACTTAGATACCGCGCTTCAGGCTTCGCCTTCTGATTGGCTAGTCTTCTCTGACAGTAGTGTGACGTAGCTTGTTATACAGTTGCTAGACAGCTCAGGACTTGGCATGTGGGGCGCATGCGCGCCGCCACAAGCTATCCCTGGCTCCCGCCCCTATAGCCACACCCTAGATCCGCCCCTGACAAGCTTAAGGCGGCCCTGAATGCAAATCGACTTTTTCTACTATTTTAAAAACTTATCACTTAAGTATTTGAACAATAAAATTCTATTACCGTGTGTGAGTGACTGCTCTGCGAACAACTTTCCCCTAGGAATATATGTCAGAAAACGATAAACAATTTCGACTTCCCATACAAAATCACGATCAACTGACTGCATTTACTATGGGAAGTCAAAAAAAAACTTAACGTTTCCCGTTATTTTTTGTAATGGAAAGTTGTTCACCTTCATGGTCTGAACTGTCCCTTACGCTCTGTTTATAATTTACTCCCATAATACGGTGCCGTGTGGTGCCGGCAGAGTAGAATAGCACCACCCCCTCTCTTCCCGTGGGGGTCGTAAGAGGCGACCGGCGGATAAACCCGACCCAAACAGCCATGGCCAACCGTATGGTGGCGGTTAATCCACCACAAAAGCATTCCCAAGGAGGGTTGACGTCTGGTAGGCGGCCGGTCATAAAATTCAGCCAAATCTTTTTGATAAGGGCAGGAAGATGATGAATACGGTAACTCAAATTGTTAATACACAGCAATTTTCCCATGGTATGCCATGGTTTAAGCTACGCAAGGAAAGATTTCATGATAGAATTAATAACAAGGCTAGATTATGTGTAATAAGTATTTTAATGTAATGAACAAAATTATGTAACAGATCCCAGCCCAGTAAACAGTAGTAGAGTAGGTTTGGTTGTGAAGAAAACGCCTGCCATTCTGGTTATAGCTATTATAAAATTATTTGCTTCGTCTTTCATATCAGGCGCTTTTTGCGTTCATACTTCAACAATTCACCAATGTTAAACAAGGGTCTCACTTCAAAAAGTTAGACGAGCTTGAACGCGTGTTTAGCGCTTTTTTTGTATGAAGTTTTGTTTTAAACACGCGTTTAACACTTGCCTCACTTTTTTTGTGGTAAGGCCAGTAAGTAACAAGTATTAGATCTATACTCACTTTAGGTATCTAGATTCTCATGACTTGTTTGTTTTTGTTTGGTGGAGGGCTTATCCTCAAAACACTCTGCCGCACTTAGGTATTTACAGTTTTATAACTGGTACCCAAGTAGGTACCCTATTTGCGAAAGTGACATTAAGTATGAGCTGAGACCATGATCACTAAACGAATGACTAAACCTTAGAGTATAAATAAGCAAGCCATAGAGTGCTCGTAAGGCCCCTCGCCGTACTGTCAGCGTAGGTAAGCTCACTAGATACAGACGTCAAATATATGAGAATTTATAGAGGTTCAATAGTAGGCACTGTCCTATCAGCAAAAGCTGACAGAGAGGTTGTGTGCAGACCGCTGCAAACCATTCCAACTTTTGAGGTACACTCTAAAGCTTGCTTATAATACTCCAAGGACTAAACACTAAGCTACTAACATCTATCTCCTGCTCTCATCATAATCTTTGTCGCTGGCGCCGGCTGGCAGCTTGTCAATGTTAGGCCTCCGCAGTTTGGCGAAGGAGGGCACTGTGAGAACGCCGCAAGTATTGCTTGGCGCGTGCAACCGGATATACCTGGTGGAAAAGACACATTTAAGATCAATCAAATCGACGCTTCGAGACGAGCATCAAGAGATTGAAATATTTGGCAGGCATCTACCGGCAGGCACTTGCCGTGTGATGCCGGCTTAGAGTAGTATCACCCCAATTCTAACTGTGGGTGTCGTGAGTAAGGGATAATCACCCAGGGATTGCGCTCACCAATCCGCCTGCTAAACGTGGTGAGTACCTGTGGCAATACCCCCGATAAGGGGAGGCCCATGTCCAGCAGTGGACTGTTGTAGCTGTTATGGTATCTACCGGTGCAACGACAACAGCTCAGTGCCAGAGCGGTGGGGCGTTTACCCATGCGGCCCGGGTTCGATCCCCGGTCGATGCTTGTCAATTTTTTCAACTTCTTATTTTCAGAAGGTTGTCTTTTTAGGCTGGTAAGTAAGGGAAGAAAGGAATGGAAATCACTCCACCGAGAAGAGTCTAACTCTTAAGTTGGAAGTAGAAGTAAGTCTACATCCTAGATTTCGTGGAACGGCTGCATAAGATTGACTCTGGCAAAATCCGACTGCAAGGAGGGGTTAGGGTAGAGCTTTTAATACAAAGTTGCGTCTGGCTTACGAGCATTCTTCAATCAAGGTCAGGCGGATGCAGCAAGCTATCGGTAACTAGTAAAATTTCACCCTATATGTATTGCTATTGATTGATGTACGTACCCTGCCTCGCCCCACTTTGCTGACCAGGAGTTCTTGATGATGAAGTGTGGCTCCCCGTTCTGTTCACCCCAACCGACGGTCAGCACGGCGTGGTTCAGCTTCATCTTGGGTCCCTTCTTACTGTAAACGAAAATAATCATCATTATCATGGGCATTGCCGTGTGGTGCCGGCTTAGAACAGTATCAGTCCATATTTTTACTGTGGGCGTCGTAACAAGCAACTAAGGGATTTGAGGGTTGATGAGTATTGCAATTTTAGGCGACAGGCTGATAACCTGTCACTATTTTGATACACAGTTTCGTGTATGACTTTAAAACTTTTGTCAGACGTGGTGTAAATAGCTGTTTACGCTCTGCCTACTCCGCAAGGGATATAGGCGTGATATATGTATAAATGCATCTATCATTTTGGCCACGGAAAGTTCACTGGCGCTAAGCAGCCTCGCTTGTGATTGCAACAAAAGCTGCTAATTATCACTTTGTGAATTTGTTCCCAGTCTGGTTAGAACATTGCAGGCTGAACCACTTGATAGCCGAAAAACAAGATGGTTCCGTGCTTCGGAGGGCACGTTAAGGCGTCGTCGGTCCCGGTTGCTGTCTATGAATACTTTTTTTTATTATTATTTTTTATAAAGAATAGGTAAGCATTTGTCAGCAAACTCACCTGATATTAAGTGACGATGCAGACGATGATGGAACATGCTCGCCCAGATAATGCCTATTCACTCTCGCCTTGAAAAGGCCCAGGTTGAAACGTTCCGGAAACAGATCCGCAGGCAGGGAGTTCCACTCTTTAGCAGTTCGCATTAAAAATGTGGAAGCGAAGCGCTTTGTGCGAATTTGCGGCATGTCTACGATATAAGGGTGGAATCCCAACCGGCGTCTCGTGCACCGGAGATGGAATGGTGACGGAGGTATCAGGTCATGGAGAGACTGTGCAGTGTGCACACTCCCTGAAATGTATCCTGTAGAACCGACAAGCAAGCCACCTTGCGACGGTGTTCGAGCTTCTGCAACTTTGCGTCAATAAGTGCCCTATCAGCGATGAGTTTCTTGGCGCGCTTCTCAATCGAGTCCAGGGCTGCCAGCTGGTATTTGGCAGATCCGTCCCATAGGTGACAGCAATATTCCATGCAGGAACGGACTTGAGTTTGGTATAGTTGTAAAAGCTGTACTGGTGTAAGTATCTGTGATACTGACCTGAAGAATTTGAGTCTTTAGCCAAAACTCAATATATAATAGACATGGTCGTTACACAATCATGTCAGAGCAGAGGCCTGCTTCTTGTAGTAGGATCTTCAGTTCGTTGGTCAGTAGGTTCTTGTCTTCAGGTCGTTGGATAATTCGGTGTGCCACTCGAAAAAAAGAAGAGGAAGACGGTTGCAGGCTGTCTGTTGGTAAAAAGCAAGACCTCGCCCGGTATTTGTATACGTCTTACCATCTGTCGTCCTTAAGAACGCCACTCTTGTAGAAGATGAAACTCTTGGCCTGAGCATCTACCACCAGCACAGCAGGCGCCTCGTACCGGATTACCGTCTGCACAAAAATTATCAATTACGATACGTAGGTACTTCGAAGAGCACGTAAAGCCGTCGGACCCAGTTGCTTTTGCTTTATTAAAGTAAATAGTAGTAGCGTAGCGTACTGCAGGTAAAGACAATTTATGAAATTCAATAGCTTTGAATATTGGCAACATTATTGTTTGCCTCATTTTCATATTATATGACATATGAGCAGGATGACAATAACAACGTTGCCAATTCGGTTCTATTCTTCATCCGTGGAAGTTATAGGTGACTTACTATCCTCTTTTCTCTCCTGATAGATTAGATTAGTTACTTAAATTAATTTGGATAGTAAGTAGATATTGTTAGAGAGATGTTTACCTTAAGTGCGTCAATATTGTTAGGTGGAATGTCCACTCCTCCTTCTATGTGCGTCGTCGGTTCAGGCGGCGGGGCCTTACATTCGTGATCCTGTAACAAATAAATCATTAACAAAAATAGTCTTTTTTTAACTTCTTTTACCATCCATGTAGGGTAAAATTAAACTAGTGACCGGTAGCCAAAACTCAGAACCGGCTAGTGATAAGAAACAACTTTACCCAGCGAACATACGAAAGAAATATTCTACCTCCCATACAAACTCCAATCAGTTGGTAGGCAATTTTGTATGGGAGGCCTAAATTGTTTCTTAATTATTCAACTTATATTCCTTGGGAAAAGTTGTTCTTTATCACCAGCCGGTTCTGAGTTTTCGCAATCGGTCACTAAAGTAAAATTTCACCCAGTACAAAAGACATCAACGCGATCGGTCCGTAGAGAAATCGTCTACTGTAGCTGATGGCTGTATTCTTTATTTTATTTTGAAAGGGGTAAGTAGCAATATACATGACGTTCCTATCAGTTTCCTTTTCAGAAATTTACAAATCCATACTCTCACAACCATTATTTTACTTGACATACTTTCATATAGTAGATTTTTCGCTACGGCCTACATTTGTTAAAATGCCACCCTTCGCTACTGGTAAGTAGGTACTTGGTGCCAGGTAGACATGAACTGATAATGCTTAATGATGATAGTAATGATTATTTCATAGGAAAACAAACCTTAAGGTATTTTTTTACTTAATTATTCAGTTTTCACTAGCACTACGCAACTTCGGCGTAGCAAAATGCTACGATGCTATCTTGAAAAAAGGTTATGTAAAAAATTTAAAAAAAGCGGCCAAGAGCGTGTCAGACACGCTCACAAATAGGGTTTCGTAGTCAACGTTTAAATATCAGGTCTTTCGGCGTTACAAAGTTAATTTTGTTGCTGGTTTGTTTGCAGCTGTATGGTGACCAACCGCAAATTGAAAAACTTTAATATTTTCTGAATCTTAATTGATACAGTATTCGTTATAGTTTTCATGGTAACTTTATAATAAGAACTATATTCCATATATTTTTTAAATTTTTAGCATGCGTACTTTAGAAGTTACAGCTGGAACAAATTATGGCACAAAAACACCCCTTTTAAAAGCAAATATCTCGAGACAGAAAGATTTTAGAGACTTTGTTTCAAAGAAACCTCCCCTTAGTTTTTAAAGACCTATTCAACGATACCCTACTCAATGAACAGGAGAAAAAAAATTTTTTGCCCCCTTTCACATGTATGGGAAGGGGGTCCAAAAAACAATTTAAATATTTTTTTCTCAACATTTCTAAGTTTGTGTCAACACGATCTATCTTTATACCAAATTTGATGTAGATAGCTCTAAAACTGAAGGAGTTATGAGGGCGCGGCATACAGACAGACAGATAGACAGACAGACAGACAGACAGACAGACAGACAGACAGACAGACAGACATGACGAAACTATAAGGGTTTCTAGTAGACTACGAAACCCTAAAAAATGTCATGCATCTACCGGGGTTCGAACATTTTTTCAATTTATTATTAAGAATAGGTAGGTAATTAGCACTGTGAGTGCATAAAAATCAAAATAGATAGGTTTTCATTTTAATACCTTTTCGTCAAACCTACGCAGCGAAGTCATCGACGGCAGTACAGGTAATCTTTTATCTTTGACGTAGTTCTGTAGTATCTTGTAGTTATGTAGTTATTTGTAGTTATGGGAAACTTGTAGTTATGAAGTTACTTGTCTCAAACTCAAACTCAAAACTCAAAGCATTTATTTCTCAGTAGGAATTACAAAATTCACTTTAAGAAAGTCACATTCTAAATCAAACTTAAAAAAGGGAAAATTTGTAGTGCAAAATTTTCTTTTTATAACAATTTGTGTTCCTACCTAAACGCGGTTCAGGCGGGATAAAAATAAAAATAAAGGCACTGCCTCGATGGCCAGGCTAACCACACAGCATGTGTCTTTATGCTTCAATGAATGACAAGTAAATGAAATAATCACTAAGTCAATATTTAAAACAAGAAAGGTGTTACATGTGTATAGTTAGCGGACCCCTGGACAAACCCCAAAACCTGCCCAGAAGTGCACCTATTCTAAAATTCACAATATTTTTAGGCTATGCTACCTAGCTAAGTTAGAAAATAAATTAATATTAATAGCCAAAAGGGCTCAACAAAATAAAAATAAAAATTACAGTAGATAATTCTAACTGTTTCGTCTTTAAAATAACAATATACCTACTTTAAACAATTGAGCACCAAAATGTCATAGAAAAAAAAGTCGATTTACAGTAAATGTAAAAAATACATGTCAAGAATTAATACAAATAAAAATAAAATCAATATACGTTAACAAAATAGAATGTCAAATAAAATTAAGATACCTAAGCGTAAAAATTAAAATTATACAATTATTATTATGTCAATTGTAAATTCCATGCACGTCCCGATTTGGTATTAACAATGCGTGCATGTTTCTTGTGCTGAGCTGGAACTTCAGAGGTCCATGCCTCTTTGTCATTAATGTAATCATCTAACTTGTAATAGGCTTTATAACATAATGTTTTCTTAATCATAGATTTAAATTTAGTTTCTGATAAACTTAATATATCTTCCGGTATTTTGTTATAGTATCGTATACTTAGACCTTCAAATGAAGTCCTAACTTTAGCTAGTCTATACTTAGGTTGATCTATTTTATTTTTACTCCTAGTATTGCGGTTATGCCTGTCATAATTTCTAGTAAAATTATTTATGTTCTTCCTGACATACATAATGTTTTCATAAATATATTGACATGGTACAGTCAATATATTAATTTCTTTAGTTTCTTTGTAGTTACTTGTAGTTATGTAGTTACTTGTAGTTATGTAGTTACTCGTAGTTATGTAGTTACTTGTAGTTATGTAGTTACTCGTAGTTATGTAGTTACTTGTAGTTATGTAGTTACTTGTAGTTATGTAGTTACTCGTAGTTATGTAGTTACTTGTAGTTATGTAGTTACTTGTAGTTATGTAGTTACTTGTAGTTCTGTAGTTACTTGTAGTTATGTAGTTACTCGTAGTTATGTAGTTACTCGTAGTTATGTAGTTACTTGTAGTTATGTAGTTACTTGTAGTTATGTAGTTACTCGTAGTTATGTAGTTACTTGTAGTTATGTAGTTACTTGTAGTTATGTAGTTACTTGTAGTTCTGTAGTTACTTGTAGTTATGTAGTTACTCGTAGTTATGTAGTTACTTGTAGTTATGTAGTTACTTGTAGTTATGTAGTTACTTGTAGTTCCGTAGTTACTTGTAGTTATGTAGTTACTTGTAGTTATGTAGTTACTTGTAGTTATGTAGTTACTTGTATTGTAGTTATGTAGTTACTTGTAGTTATGTAGTTACTTGTAGTTATGCAGTTACTTGTAGTTATGGAGTTACTTGTAGTTATGTAGTTACTTGTAGTTATGTAGTTACTTGTAGTTATGCAGTTACTTGTAGTTATGCGGTTACTTGTAGTTATGCAGTTACTTGTAGTTATGTAGTTACTTGTAGTTATGTAGTTACTTGTAGTTATGCAGTTACTTGTAGTTATGTAGTTACTTGTAGTTATGTAGTTACTTGTAGTTATGTAGTTACTTGTAGTTATGTAGTTACTTGTAGTTATGTAGTTACTTGTAGTTATGTAGTTACTTGTAGTTATGTAGTTATGCAGTTACTTGTAGTTATGTAGTTATTTGTAGTTATGTAGTTACTTGTAGTTATGTAGTTACTTGTAGTTATGTAGTTACTTGTAGTTATGCAGTTACTTGTAGTTATGTAGTTATTTGTAGTTATGTAGTTACTTGTAGTTATGTAGTTATTTGTAGTTATGTAGTTATTTGTAGTTATGTAGTTATTTGTAGTTATGTAGTTACTTGTAGTTATGTAGTTACTTGTAGTTATGTAATTACTTGTAGTTATGCAGTTACTTGTAGTTATGTAGTTACTTGTAGTTATGTAGTTATTTATAGCTATGCAGTTACTTGTAGTTATGTAGTTACTTGTAGTTATGGAGTGACTTGTAGTTATGAAGTTATTTGTAGTTATGGAGTCACTTGTAGTTATGAAGTTACTTGTAGTTATGTAGTTAATTGTAGTTATGTAGTTACCTTTTCGTCATAGGCAGCGTAGTCACCGACGGCAGTACAGGTAATCCTTTATCTTTGACGTAGTTCTGTAGTATCTTGTAGTTATGTAGTTACTTGTAGTTATGCAGTTACTTGTAGTTATGTAGTTACTTGTAGGTATGTAGTTACTTGTAGTTATGTAGTTACTTGTAGTTATGTAGTTACTTGTAGTTATGTAGTTACTTGTAGTTATGTAGTGACTTGTAGTTATGTAGTTACTTGTAGTTATGTAGTTACTTGTAATTACGTAGTTACTTGTAGTTATGTAGTTACTTGTAGTTATGTAGTTACTTGTAGTTATGTAGTTACTTGTAGTTATGTAGTTACCTTTTCGTCATAGGCAGCGTAGTCACCGACGGCAGGTAATCCTTTATCTTTCACGTAGTTGTACGCGTGAACTGGCCACGTGCCTATCTTGTCGCAACCGTGAGCGCCGTGGCTGAAATATAAGAGGAAACCTTAGTTTTATGTGGTTTTGTCAGGCCTGGCTTGGCGCACTCCGCGGCGTAGGTATAGAGTTGCAAGTACATGCGGCGCGGCGGCCCCCGAGCGGGGGATAATCAGTTGGTTGCCGCGCGCCGCACTTTACGCGCGCGCTCCGATGCCGTTCGCATTTCTTTACGAGATTTATTTTATTTTATCAATTCTGTATTATTAACTCACCTTCCTGCCTCATTCGTAAATTTTGTGTAATTTTCATATTTTTTCTAATATTTGTGCTTTCATTTTCTTTCAATATCCTACGTTTAACAAAACATTTTATTTATGTTTTACTTGGGTGTAGAAATGTACTCCAGTACACTTTTCGTAGGTACCTACTTTCATATAAATCTCGAAATTCGCATCCCTACAAAGCGCGCTGGCTGGCTGTGACCTTCAAAGGTGGTCTGCGGCAGATGAACTTTCGCGCGCAGCAACTCGGCTCATTTTTGCTTGCGCGCGCGATCAGTAGGATAGTATAAAAGTAGGTATCCAAATCCGGCGCGAAGAAAATTGAACTTTACTATCGCGCATAAAGATTTATATTTGTTGAATTGCTATGGCGGAGTGCGTCTTCTGTACCTGTACTATTATGTATTCTGTGCACTTAAAATATTGGTGACTGGTGCTCAGTCTACTCGTGACCATGGAGCGTGCAATCGCTCCGAAATATCGAGGTAAACAAAAACCTAATCGCGGTAATAATCCCGTTTTAAACAATAATTTAAGTGTTGTGAACAACCGTGAAAATCTAAAAACTTATATGTATTCTGTGGTTTTGTATACTTAATAAGCACAATATTAGAACCCATGACCATGGATTAAATTTTACCAGAACATAAACGGTAGGCAGAGCGTAAACGGCTGTAAAAAACGGCTATTTGCACCATGTCTGACAAAAGTTTGAGAGTCATTCAGAAGACTGTGTATCACCATAGTGACAGTTTGTCAGTCGGTCGCCAAAAATTGTACTTAATACACATCAACTCTCAAATCACTTAGTCGCTTCTTACGACACCTATGGGAAAGATATGGGGTGATGCGATTCTAAGCCGGCACCAAACGACAACTATTAGGGGCAAGCTCCACAGAATACACGCGAGACGCGACGCGCAACATGACATCTGTCAAACGATCGTCAGCCGTTATCGATGGAACGCGCGTCTGACGTGTGTAGTTTTGTTTCTTCTGTTTCATACATTTTATATGGAAACGGTTTCAAGCGTCACGATGTCGCACGTCTCACGTGTCCGACGATCACTTTTTTGACAGATGCCATTTTACGTCTCACGTCCACTCTGTGGAGCTTTCGCCATTCATTTATGTATGTACTTACGATTTAGAGCAGTCGACGAGGGCTTGCACGGAGAGCTCGACCAGTTTCTTGGTCCTGATGAAGAGGGCATCCTCCACGGATCCAGTGATCGCGAAAGCCCAGCAACTTTTGTCAGACGTAGTGTAAATGGCCGTTTTTACAGCCGTTTACGCTCTGCCTACCCAGCAGGGGATATAGGCGTGATAAACGGGGTGTCCCGTTAATAATGGATCAACGGCGTGTGAGAGACATTTGGCATCTATATGTACAACTTTTACTATGGGGCCATCTGTGAAATCATGAAAATCCTACTATAATATTATAAAGGCGGATGTTTGTGTGTGTGTTTGTTACGACATCACGGTAAAACGGCTGATTAGATTGACATGAAAATTTGCACAAATATAGAAGAGTATCTAGAATAACACATAGGCTACTTTTTACCGCGGGAAAATGTCTTATTCCTACGGGATCACGCATAATCCAATATTTTAGCATAGGTGGCGTGACTGAGTCGACCCGCGTTTTAAACTTTTTCGCCGAAAACTAACAGCGACATCTCTTGGCGAGTAAGAAAGGCAAAATTCACGTACATCCCACATAATGCGTAAAGAAAATATATGCCGGTGAAAATGTTTTACCAAATTATTGGATCCCACAAATACATAGATACAAGATACGACATACATTAGACTCGAATGATTCGCGTTATGGAGTAACGACGATCGACACAGAGCTCCGCGATTGATTTTGATTTTACTTTCTGAATATTAGCAAATCAAGATTTAACTTTCAGAATATTAGGCAATTTCAGAAATTTCTTTTACTATAGTAGCATATAGGGTGTTATGTTACGGCCACGGGGTGAGTTTTAATGCGCGATCGGAGATCGCTAGATATGTTCTTTAATACTCACTGCTGGGTTTCTGTAAGTAACCTTTTCGTATTTTGTTCTAATCTTTCGAAATCATCATTGTTTTGGCGTGAAAGGCAATCATTTGCTTATTTTGAATTTACGGACACTTTGTGGGGAAACATATCCGTTAATTCAACAGGCATCTTAACAGTGGCGGACTAAGGTAGGGGCGGGGGGGGGCGGTCCGCCCCGGGCGCCATTTTTATGCTCCAATGACCGAATCGTAATTAAAGTTATTTACGATTTCTTCACAGGAGTTAAGAGTTCGAAGGCTGTTTTGTTGCCCCCAGAAATTTTATAGTTAATAAAGTTTTTTACGATTAGATCAAAGGTGTTCGGAGGCTATTTTGAGGCCCCCCAGGACTTGAATTGTAAATAAAGTTTGTCCAGGTCTGTGGCAAGCCTGTAAGCAGACAACAGCCACGCTAGCCTGCTCGGTGGCTAGGTCTGTAGCGAGCCTACGAGCAGACAGCAGCCACGGTAGCCTGCCCGGTGGCTAGGTCTGTGGTCTGTGACAAGCCTGCGATCAGAGAACGGCCACGCTAGCCTGCCCGGTGGCTAGGTCTGAGGTAAGCCTGCGAGCAGACAACAGCCACGCTAGCCTGCCCGGTGGCTAGGTCTGTGGCTGCTTTTTCTCGCAGCGCTGCGAGCAGACAACAGCCACGCTAGCCTGCCCGGTGGCTAGGTCTGTGGAGAGCCTGCGAGAAGAAAACAGCCACGCTAGCCTGCCCGGTTGCTAGGTCTGCGGCGAGCCTGCGAAGAGACAACAGCCACGCCAGCCTGCCCAGAGGCTAGGTTTGTGGCCGCTTTTTCTCGCAGCGCTGCGAGCAGACAACCGCCACGCTAGCCTGCCCGGTGGCTAGGTCTGTGGCTGCTTTTTCTCGCAGCGCTGCGAGCAGACAACAGCCACGCTAGCCTGCCCGGTGGCTAGGTCTGTGGAGAGCCTGCGAGAAGAAAACAGCCACGCTAGCCTGCCCGGTTGCTAGGTCTGCGGCGCACCTGCGAAGAGACAACAGCCACGCCAGCCTGCCCAGAGGCTAGGTTTGTGGCCGCTTTTCTCGCAGAGCTGCGAGCAGACAACCGCCACGCAGCCTGCCCGGTGGCTAGGTCTGTGGAGAGCCTGCGAGAAGAAAACAGCCACGCTAGCCTGCCCGGTTGCTAGGTCTGCGGCGAGCCTGCGAAGAGACAACAGCCACGCCAGCCTGCCCAGAGGCTAGGTTTGTGGCCGCTTTTTCTCGCAGCGCTGCGAGCAGACAACCGCCACGCTAGCCTGCCCGGTGGCTAGGTCTGTGGAGAGCCTGCGAGAAGAAAACAGCCACGCTAGCCTGCCCGGTGGCTAGGTCTGTGGCGTGCCTGCGAGGAGACAACAGCCACGCCAGCCTGCCCAGAGGCTAGGTTTGTGGCCGCTTTTTCTCGCAGTGCTGCGAGCAGACAACAGCCACGCTAGCCCACCCAGTGGCTAGGTCTATGGCGAGCCTGCGAGCAGACAACAACCACGCCAGCCTACAACGATATACTATTGTCACAAACGTCAACTTTGTATCTCTAAATGTGGCCGAAATCATAGTTCAAACCTGAAATTATGAGTATCTACCTAAATACCAATAATGGTTAAAAAGGGTTTTTTCTGTCGCTGGGGGGCATCCGACGGCTTGACCGCCCCGGGCAACCGACGGGGTTAGTCCGCCACTGCATCTTAAAGACACGCTGGCAAAGCGGTAGTGCGCTCGCCCTCTAAGCGAGACGACTCGCGTTCGAACCCGAATAGAATGATCCATAATTTGCTCTTTTTTTATCGAACTTTTAAATAATGTATGTTTTGTCTTACGATATTTGCCAATGGTACACACTGGTCTTGCTGTACTTGTCACATAAAAATTTAAGCGCGTTTCAGGGGTTTTCGATTTATAACCCCTCATCATCATTGGCCTCACACGTCTGTGTCAGACGATTTATTCAGTGTCTGAGGCAAAATCTTTCATGGCTGTATAAGCCGATACGGGAGCGGCATAGCTTTTTGCACGCTCTCCACAGACACTGCGTTGCCTGGGACGCAATTATGGAAAACGCAGGGCTGCCCAGGACCTGCGCCACCCTCTCGACCTTCCTGGCTGACTCCACAGGAACGACGGGTCGATACGTGCGGAGCCAGGTCGGCTGCAGGAGTCTGCCGCACAATTTATTACCAGTCACTCGCGCCTGAGGGAGACCCCGTTCCGGGTTTGTATGTGGAGTTTTCCTTCTCCAGGACCCGATTCGCTTGGGTCGGATTTATTCCTCGGTCGCCTCTTACGACCCCCACGGGAAGAGAAGGGGTTCTATTCTACTCTGCCGGGACCACACGGCACCTAAAGAGTTTACAAGTAGATGTGTTAAAAAACAAAAAACCTGACTGCGGTAATTTTAAAGTAGTATTTTGCTGTAAAAATCCGCCATCTTGAATCTATAATTTTTTTATATAGTCAAAATCTAACTATCCGTTTGGGCTGTAGCCCGTGAAAAAGAATTTTCTTGTCCACATACATACATACTCTCGAAAAACATAACCCTCCTTCTGAGGCAGTCGGGTAAAAATGGGGTAAAAAGTTTGTATGGATAATCGTGATTTTATATGCGATCTGTTTTAAGGTAAGATAAGGCCAAAGAGCTAAAAAAAGGTAAATATATGTCTCAGGGGTTTGATTTGTAAACCCCTAAAGTATTAAACTTTTATCAGTTTTAACCACCAACACCACCCAAATAAATTACAATCGTGCAAAGCCGGGGCAGGCCACTATATACATAGTATAAAATTTACCACGAGAAAAGAAACCTTGATTTATAGGTACAGGAAACAGGTTATAAGTATTATAAAAATGCGTGAACTCTGAGGCGATAATGCTATTTTCCCGCGGAATAATAGGCAGCGGGTGAAACCGCTGACGGGCAGCTAGTAAATAATAATATAGATCCCAAATACCTCACACGCCCCGTTGATCTATTATTTACGGGACACTTTGTATGTATATAGATAGATAGATAGATAGATAAAACGTTTATTGCATTAAATTACAACACACACATACATTTAACACTATAGAAAAAGATAATACATTTTGAAGATAAATACAGATAGTAGGTACACAGTTAGATGCACATGTGTGCTGCAGCGATGCAAAAGGCCAAGGCTCAGTGCATAAAATACCCAAAGGAGGGCAGCACTGGTTTTCAGCCATTACCCATATATTTGTATGTACCTACGATTTAGAGCAGTCAACGAGGGCTTGCGCTGACAGCTCGACAAGTTTCTTGGTCCTGATGAAGAGGGCACCCTCTACTGATCCGGTCACTGCGAATGCCCAGCAGGACGAGCAAGCGGTGCCTTGGACTGCAAAATGGAAAGAATTCTGTTTAAAAGTATACCATTGCATAGTGTTAAGAACCCTTCGTGAACTGTTATCCCAGGTGCCTTGTTGGATGAGAAATTAAACAGATGTACTTTAAATATGGGAAAATGATGAAATGGAAAAGGAACTCACGTGGATGAAGGCCGGTGAACTTTCCTTATGTTTATTCCGTATTTCACGTGTTGTTTCTGGTGCGTAGGTGATAGGCACCTAGCCCCGGGGCTGAGATGGTTTTCTGATCCTCTTCAGCCGGCGCCGGACTTGATGGTTGTAGAGGAGGCTTTTTTCACGTCTTTACTGATCCGTGGCGATTTGCCGAGAGAGCCGGTATTTTGGTTTGTGAGCGAATGATATCGTGAGTGATTGGAAAGGAGTGAATGAAAGGGTTTCGAATGGATGAGTGTAAGGGTGAAGGGAAATTCAAAGTACATTAACAATAGGATGGTAAGGATAAGCTGGACTGAGAGAAAGTCCAACGAAGAAGTGCTCCAACTTGTGTAGGATAAAGAAAGAATGTTGCTCAAAACGATAGAAAAGAGAAGAATAAAAATGTTGAAAGTCAGCCGATGTGGCGCAGTGGTTAGTATGATTGCCTGCCATGCAGAAGGTTCCGGGTTCAATTCCCGGTGGGGTCACTCACAAAGTTGATATTTATCACTTTGTAAATTTGTTCCCAGTCTGGTTAGGACATTGCAGGCTGAACCACCTGATTGTCCGAAAAGCAAGATGGTTCCGTGCTTCGGATGGGCACATTAAGGCGTCGGTCCCGGTTGCTGTCTATGATGGCTGGCGGTCGTTACACAACCATGTCAGAGGCCTTACTTGTAGTATTAGGTTGAAAAATCTGACACCGGGGTTCATCGGGTCGTTCAACGACTCGGTGTCCCACACGATGAGAGAGAATAAATTGTTGGGATATCTTAAACGACATGAACAGTCGTC
The DNA here is from genome assembly GCA_024500475.1 of Phthorimaea operculella. Lineage (NCBI taxonomy): Eukaryota > Metazoa > Arthropoda > Insecta > Lepidoptera > Gelechiidae > Phthorimaea > Phthorimaea operculella. The sequence continues at coordinate 258,808 of JANFCV010000312.1, read as the reverse complement.
AAATAATTGGATATCAGAAAAGACAAAAAACAGCAGTGTAGGGCAAGATCGAAGGAAGGAGAGGGACAGGAAGGCCAAAAAGGAGTTACTTATTTAGACCAAGTGAAGGAGAAGTTTAATGGTCATGTCATATTATTATAGGGAGGTCAAAGAAAAGGCGGAAAAAAGAGATTACTGGCGGTTACTCCACCGACAAGAGCAATGAGCTCTTAAATATAAGAAGAGAAGATACCATTGCAGAGCCATGGTATCTCTTCTCTCGGTAGCGGCTAAGAATACTGCCACCCCTAGTCCACAGAGAGTTTTAACCTCGGCTAAATATCTGTCGACTATGGGCAACCGCATGGTGGGTGGCGGTGATACTACCTACAATAGCATTCACAACAAGTAGATGTGTTAAAAAACAAAAACCCGACTGCGGTAATTTTAAAAAGTAGTATTTTGCTGTAAAAATCCGCCATCTCGAAATTATGAATTTTTAATATAGCCAGAGTCACTCGCGTTGCTGAGACGAATCTAACGACATCTCATATGTCAAAATCCAACTATCTGTTTGGGTTGTAGCCCGTGAAAAAGATTTTTCTTGTCCACATACATACATACATACATACATACATACATACATACATACATACATACATACATACACGCATACATACATACACGCATACATACATACACACATACATACATACATACATACATACATACTCTCGAAAAACATAATCCTCCTTTTGAGTCAGTCGGGTAAAAAGGGTTGACGTCCGGCAGTAGGCTGGTCATAACCCATTGCCAAATGCTTTTACTACTTACATGATTTTGTCCTTTAACAAAACATGTTGCGCGGACCCCAACTGATTTGGGATAAAGCCAGGCAGATTATAGCATTACATAGCAAATACAAGACTAAATGGGAAGAATACCCAAAAGGCTTTCTGAGCCAGATAATTCTACTTTTCCTTCATTGAGTCGAAAGGTGACTATCTTATAGCCTTGGACCATTATGTTGCAAGGTGACGATGTCACAGAATAAAAAAAGGCCAAGAGCGTGTCAGACACGCTCACATAGGGTTTCGTAGTCAACGTTTAAATAACAGGTCTTTCAGCGTTACAAAGTTAATTTTGTTGTTGGTTTCTTTGCAGCTGTATGGTTACCAACCGCAAATTAAAAAACTTTAATATTTCCTTAATCTTAAGTGGTACCGTATTCGTTATAGTTTTCATGATAACTTCGTAGGTATTAAGAACTATATACCATATTATTTCAAATTTTTAGCATGCATACTAAAAGTTACAGCTGGAACAAATTATAGCTCAAAACGCCCCTTTAAAAGCAAATATCTCAATACAGAAACACTTTAGAAACTTTGTTTCAAAGAAAACTCCATTAGTTTTAAAAGACCTATTCAACGATACCCTACTCAATATTACAAGAGAAAAAATTTTTGCCCCTTTCACATGTATGGGAAGGGGTCCAAAACAATTAAAATATTTTTTCAACATTTTTATATTTAGTCAACACGATCTATCTTCACACCAAATTTGATGACGATAGCTCTAAAACTGACGAAGATATGAGGCGCGGCATACAGACAGACAGACAGACAGACTTGACGAAATGATAAGGTTTCTAGTAGACTACGAAACCTAAAAGAGATCAGACCACTTACACTTGACAGAAGAAACGGCTCCTTTAGGCCTCCAGTCCCACTCCTTGGGCAGTTCCTTGCCACCAGCCCCACCAGCTCCGCCGGCTCCTGATCCAGCCGTCTCTGATGAGAAGCTCAGGTGTTGTTCTCTGACTCCGCTGAGAACGTCACTCCGAAGATCTTGGAGATTTCATCGTCCAACCTGGCGATAATTATTAAATAATTAAACACCGACACATTTACGACACGAGGCACCTATATTGACCTTCTTGATTATTTATATTTGAAGCGTGTGCAATACGATCCATGTAAGTGTGTTTTTTTGGACAACTTGCAAGATTTTCTACCGCAGGCTGGATTTGAACCAGCGACCGTCGCCATCTGTACTGGCGACGCCTCTACCATTAGGCTACAGCGGCTCATTCTCAGCCTGCAAATTAAGCAAGTGTATCTTGCTTGAACACTAACGTGTGGTAGGGCTCCATCTACCGGGATAGTTTTGCAACTAATTCCCAGCGACTAATTACATTCTTTACAGATTGAATGATTGGATTGGAGCCGAAGCGAATTCATGTGAGTGTGCATTGCAACTTATGTAGCAGCACAGCAAGTGTAGATAGGTGTAGAACTAGGGATTGCAATCCCGCAATGCGGGATCCGCAATCCCGCGGGATCCCGCGCTATTTTTGGCCTTGCGGGATCCCGCACCTTCAAAACGCGGATCCGCGGATCCCGCACATTGAAAACTCGCACCAAAAAACAAGTCAACTTTTGTTTCCGAATGGCGAAAACTCGATGTTCATTTCCTAAAAATATGTCCTAGCTATCAAAACATTCTAAAAGAGCATTTATTACTTCTAGTTCTTTGAGACGCAGGCTGGGTGATACTCGTAAAACCATTAATACTCTTTGGTTAAGAACATTCTTCTATAACATATCAACTATACAGACGCTAGAGATTAAAAAAACTGTGACACCAGGGTTCTTCGGGTCGTTGAACGACTCGGTGTCCCACACGAATAGAAGAAATTATCTTGTCACCATAGGTAGTCCCAGCTGTTGGTAGTAAATTGAAAATTTGTTATTTGATAAGTCTAATGAAAGTTTTGATCTAAGGTGACTAATTTGATCCCGATTTTTGGTCAATACAATATTAGAATTTATTCATATTATTAAAACAAACTGGCTAAGGGTGCGTCAGATACGCCCACGAATAGGGTTTTGTAATTTTAAGTATTAAGTTTTTTAGCGCTACAAAGTTAATTTTAACTCCAGATAGAAAAACATTTATATTTTTTTAAAGCTTGATTGGTACAGTATCCATATTAGTACCTACTTACAGCAGTAACAATTCATGGCTCAAGAACGCCCCTTTCAAAAGTAAATTTATCTTGAGATAGTTACATTTTCTCCCGTAGTTGTAAAATACCTATTCAAAGATACCCTGCTCTATATTGCAGACAAAATATAAAAACGGTTCTTGCCCCCATTCTACCAAACATTCCTTGACACATGTATGAGAGAGGGTTAAACAAATTAATATTAGCAGTAGTAAGAATAAAGGGTAAAATTGAACACAGTTCAAAATACGAAATATTAAAGGTCTAAATTTTTATTTAGTTATTTAAGCTGCACAAGACAGGCATGTTAATTTTTATTGCATTGAAGTCGATTTTTGAAGAAAAATCTGTATTTCAAATAAGATTTTTAACATGATTACGAACATGCGGGATCCCGCGGATCCGTGGGATTGGACCAATCCGCAAATGAATCCGCGGATTGAATTAGGTGCGGGATTGCAATCACTATGTAGAACAAATGCAGGGATGGTCAGACTCTATCCCTGGCGGTATCGTGTTTATAAATTCTTTAATAAATACAATAAATATATTAAATTGTAGAGACCCTTTGTTGCATCTTAAAACTTCTGCAGGCATGTGGTGGTGCTATTCTAAGCCACCATCCAATAGCATGGGGAAAATTTAAAAAATACCGGACCTGTCACTGAGGAAGTTGTGTCCCACACTGAAGGTAGCTCCCTGCCGGTTGCAAGAGATGATGTACCGATTATTTTGCATCAGTAAATTCTTCCTCAACGTTTCTTCCATCGAATCCGCGTATGTTCGCTCATACTCCTTTGTGAATCTGGAAAAAGAAAATTACCTTAGTAATGGAAAGGTCAATCCCACACCATGTGGTAGTGGCTCAGAATACTGCCACTCCTAGTGCACTCAGGGTGTTTTGTAAAAGGCGACGTAGAGTTCTTGACCTCGGCTGAATACCTGTCGACTACACTGAACCGCATGGAGGCGCTGATACCACCTACAATAACATTCTCGAAGAGGGTTGACGTCAGGCAGACGGCCAGTCATTCATAAAACATAGCCAAATCTTTTTGCTACTTAGATACTTCTGTGCACTAAGAAAACTTGTTAAAATTAAATGTCAACTTTTGTTTCCGAAGGCAGACAAGTGTCTTGGGACAACTTGTTCAGTTTTAAAGGACTGATCATGGCTGCAAAAATATAGACACGAATAATAAGTACATAGGGGGAAAAATTATATTTTCAGTTAGTAGTAGTAGCAGGCCTCTGACATGGTTGGGTAACAACCGCCATCTAAGTAATCATAAGCAGCAACCGGGACCGACAGCTTAACGTGCCCTCCAAAGCACGGAACCATCTTGCTTTCGGACAATCAGGTGGTTCAGCCTGCAATGTCCTAGCCAGACTAGGAACAAATTCACAAGGTGACAAATATCAACTTTGTGAAATCACCCATCGGGGATCGAACCCGGAACCTTCTGCGTCGCAGACACAGGCAGTCGCACTCCCACTGCGCCAGTTGGTAGTGGTGGTATTGGTCAATGCGGCTGGATTTATCAAAATAATTCAATTCTACGGATTCTTCAAACTGGCTCGATTATCTTTCTTCTGTAAGAATTTGAAAATTGGCAGGTATACTAACTTGGCGAAAGCTTCGTCGTGTACCGTCGCCCTGGTCAGCGAAGTGTACTCCCAAATGGGGTCCAGGCGGGCCATGTGCTCCTTGTTCTTAGGGTCCACTGTCTCCTTTACGTCACATTGTCGCTCTGAAAACATAATACTTAGCAATCAGGAACTGTCCAGGGCCATGTGATTGAAAAGAAAAATATAAGTAGATGGTGCGCTTCATTTACTAACCGTGTGGTAGCGGCTAACAATACTGCCACCCTAGCTTTCATGGTCAAATATGGTCACATACATCTCATCACGTTATGCCCTCAGTCCGGAAACACTTTTAGATGCGTACTATACCTTGTAATGATCCAAACACTCTGACACCAGGGTTCATGGACATTGGACGTTATCTTGGTGTTCCATAAGATATGAATGAACAGGATATTGCAAGTACTTATAAAAGTATTGCAAGCTGGCTCACCTGAGAATTTGAAGTCGTCTTCGCTATGCTCTTTCTCTTCGTACGAAGAGTAGATGTGCTCCCACCCGTCAGATTGGGGACCCAGCACAGAACTGTCAATGTGCACCGTGTATCTGAAAACACACAATTCTTGGTAAAAAAGAACAAGGAATGGAAGAAGAGTATGGTTAGTGCTCATGGTCTAATGTATCTGCAAACACACAATTTGTTGGTAAAAAAGAACAAAGAAAGGAGGAAGAGTATGGTTATGTATGAGGAATGGCGACCTAAGAATTTAGCCCATCAACAACAACGACAGTAGCACGACATTGGACACGCTTGGCGTTACAAAACTGGATTTAGATATAGGAATTTGCCATACTGTAGTGTATGACGCACCTCCACATGTAATACTTAGGTACTGTTGTTATAATAAGCTGTAATTGGTAAGATATTTAGTCAATAAACGCTCGTCGTACAAAACGGTTGTTTCACTCATTGGTCGCTCCGAATGCCCTCATCGCATGGCGACCCTGCCAGCGCTGCCTTATACGGGCAGTGCTGCGCAGCTCGGTTTCAAATTACGGTGACAGACTATTGTACGTGTATCATGGACTGATTTTTGTGAAATTAAATAACGCATAGAAAAGTGAACAGAAAATGTAGAGTGACTTTGCAAGGATATTTTTCTTCGTGTTATGTTGCAAAATATGAGTGTCCACTGCTGGACTGCGTCAGGCAGGACATCCAGGATAACTTCGTGGAAGAAAAAAAAATAAAACTTTGATGCTGCGTAGTAAAGAGAATATATGGAGAGTCAGCTGCTGGGTACGGAGAGGATGTCGGAGTCAGAAAGATGTGTATACGCTGGGCGCAGGGAGAAAGATGGTGTCGGAAGGATGATTATGGTTTTGCAGTAGGTGTGCAGGCGGCCGGGAGTTGTTGGGGTCAGATGGGTCGACCCTAGCTATGTTTCCCAGTTGCCAAAGGAAATATGGTTGGGATAACGGAGACAGCGATGATGCAATGAGTGAGTCATGTAGGTAGTGAAGTGATGTGAATCGTGTGTGGCGAAGGTAATTTTCGGCAAGTGTTTTTATTGTTATTATTTTCTTCATTCCTGGTTTAAGAATAAAAATTTGGGCATGGACAGAACCGGATAGCATACTTCAAATTTAATTACTTAAGAAAAGTAGATTACCTTACAAAGATTATGAAAACAAAATGTATGTATGACATCAACGGATTTAGTAAGTATTTCAGGAAGATGAAGGATAAAATTCCATAGTTTTATATAATATCGTCGTACATGTACGACACCATAACTTCTATGCTATTAACGTAGGTAATACTAATAATAATTATGTTTAAGTGGGGTCTATTTTATAAGTAAAAGTGAACGGGTTCATTTATTGAAGATAATATGCAAGTTACATTCTTCAGATCGAATATTACGGTAAGGTATCTAACATTTGGAACATTGTATTAGTTAAATTTATATTTTGATATTTATACTTTTTCAGTTTCTAAAAGAAGTAAGAATTTACGTAAAGTTAAACTATACAAATTACACAAAACAGAAAGGTAAGTAAGTAGCTACTTTAATGTGTTAAAAATAAGTAATGTTTTAGAGGAAAAGTATGTCCTAGTGTAATTTCCACATTAATTACTTGCTTATCTAAGTGTTTTTACTCAGCAACAACGGCCTGCGAGCCACGAGTCAAAATTGCTGACCATCAAGTTCATTGTACACTACCGCGACCGCGCGCATCACATAACGTGACACGAGGTAACAGAAAGACAATAAATTTGTATTTATAAGAAAGAGACGATGGATAACTAATTTCATATCTAAGTACGTACAGAATGCGTGACAGATAATGGTACTTCTTCTTGTTGTACTGGATGCGCTGTATATCAAATAGGTAGACAATAAATAGGTAAATAGCTATAGTGAGCTATAAATAGATTTCGCACATTTTGTTGAAATTAATCACAGAACTTTTTATATTAAAGATAATAATTACTTACATACTTACCTTTTATCTAAAACACATTTTATTAGGTAATTTCATTGATAACTTTTATTTTTAGTTAAGCATTAAACTATTATTGTTAAAAACAAAAATCTGTATAAGTTCAAAAAAAAAAACAGTCATTTTACTTATTATATACTTATGTAAAAAAAGGAATCTATTTAAATTGTAGATTTTGTTTTCCTGATTTGTTCAGGTATATTTTATTTATTGTTTCATTTTTCGTAGATTTTATCATACCATAAACTTTTATATATAATCAGGATATAATAATATATGTACTAGGTATATAATTTACGCAATTTACATACTTACCTATGTCAAATTCAGTTTTGGTAAAAAAGAAAAGACTTGAGAAGCTGTTTAAGATTATGTATGGTATGACGCATTCCCAATGTATAACAGTTATATGCCATAAATATTTCTACTTCTACATTATTTTGTTTATATGAGTTTAATTATTCATGACAGCGTTCCTGTAAAAAAAATATATATTAAAATCCGCTTTAATTTACTTATAATGACGAAAATATTTACCTTATGATCTAACAAATTATGTTGACTTTTAATTCACATTGATTAAATAAAACTTTGTTTTATTCATTCTTATTTTCAGCCCAATATTTCATGAGATTTCAAGTAAATTGTGAGTGCGTGACGTAATTTAATCAATCAGTAAATAATTTTGATAAGGTAAATATTTTGTAACTTCGTAAATAAATTAAGTTTTGTTCGGATAAGAAGGTAACTTGCAGTAATTCGTATTTAAGCGGCATTGTGTCAATTTCAAGGTTTTCTGGTTTATTATCTTTATAATAAGGCGGATATTATGTACCTAACTACTTTCTTGTAGTAAAATATAATAAATAGCTGAGTATTAAATAGATTTGTGTTTGATCAAAGTTTTAGTTTTTGTTTTCTTAGAACTGAAGTGTGCAGAGTTTATTCAACTTAGAATTTAGGTCACACGCGTATAAGTACGTGTATGATTCAGGTAAAGCTGATGCCGCGGAATGCTGGCGTTGCTCGCACAAGTATATTAGTAATTTCGCATTGATTTAGATTGCCACAACAGGTATTGATATTTTAATAGCAGATTTACCTACTTACATTTGTTATCGGAAGTAAAGTATAACTTGAGAGAAGTTGTTGTGAAATGTTTTATTTTGTCTGAAAATTTGTCATTCATAAGGATGTAAGGTAATACGGTTTCGTTGTTTCAGAAACATATTAAATATCTATTGCCACCTTATTGAGTGCAATTAGTTATGTTTCAGTAAATGTTAGGTTTATACGAAAGGTGCAATCCAGAGAAATGTATTAAAGATCTTTTTGAACCATAGAGTACAATTAGTTACATTTTTCCTGGTAATAAATGTGAAGTGTAATAAAGTATTGTTGTTTTAGTAGGTATAGGATTGGTATGGTGAGGTATAATGACAGTAGGGAATAATTTGGTTATAGGTGTTTTGTAGTGCTACTGGATCCAAAGCAATACAAAATTATTTATGCCAAAGAATTCAATTAGATAGTGAATCATGAATGGCATTTGTTTGAATAGGTATGAATGAGTGTGATTGAGTAAAATCGGTACACAATAAGGTACATAGGATCCGACCCTTCATCTGATCATGGTGCGAACGAGTTTTCCTCTGTGAAGATAGTTGGGGACCAAGAAGTCTTAAATCGTGACCCTCATAGAGATCATATCCTTCAGTAAACATTAAAACTGTTGGAGACTAAAATGTATTAAAAATGATCCTATAATAATTAGCTGTGCACACAGCAACGATAGGTTCTATTAAAGGCCTACGTATAAATATATAAAAGTTAATAAGTAAAGTACACGCAAAGTACGTGTGAGTCGACTCATATAAAAATGTACCTTATATTGTTTATAATTGTTATGTGTATGGGACCGGCCGGCCCAAAGGAGTTAAAAACTCTGAGGAGTTAAATGTGTACCGCGTGAGTGAAGATTTTGTATGAAATATGTAATAAAATACGAATGAATTTAAGCAAAATATGGTAAATAGAAAGAGAAGAGATAATTCAAATATAATTGTTTAGTTAAAAGTAAAACAAAGTTATTTTTCAGGAGGTAGAATTACAGCAAGTAGGAAATCAGGAGATTAAGAAAGTAAAAATGAGCGAAGAGTAAGTAGGTAAAAGCGATCGAAACTATTATTTTGTAGAGTCTATACCTATATATTTTTTTAAATTAATAAATATTACTTTATACACTACTTATAAAATTATCATGCAATTTATACATTTTACTAAGCATCTGACATTTTACTTCTACTTATAATCGATAATATTTTTGTTGAAAGTCAGTCACACTTCAATGTAATACCTAGTTACCTTTGAACAGTTGTAAAAAATATACTTATCTATAGTTAGCGCAAAATAATTATTGTGACTCTAACTGCGACATGACATACTAATTGGAAATTGAATGAAATTGATAAATGAACCCGTACCGTAGCTTGTAGTAGTTTAAAATGCTTAAATAGCATTTATTGTTAGCAAAATAACATTTTATTAAGTTCCTAATATTGGACCTACCTAATTAGGTTAATAGTTATAATAAGGTAAAAAAATTTGGTTAATAATTATAATTAAGTATTTGCAAAGAATAACATCAACTGAAAGAATGATTAAGTAATTAAAAAAACTGAATTTTCTCTTACACTACTTTAAAAATCTGAGAACGTCTTTATTACTCATCATTTTACACACAACATTTTGTTAACTTAACCATAAAATGTTTTTCATTTAGTATTATCGTCATTCATCATATTAAATTTGGTTTATATGTAGGTATTGAGACTATTGAGTTTTCTGAATGTTTTTAATTAGGTGACCAGATTTTTCTCTGTATTGATTTATTGTAAGAAATTGCTAAAGTTGGTACAATTTTAAACAAAATATTCATGAAACAGTGTTTAAATACTTGCAAGCAGTAAATATATTTGATTTCATAATTAATTGTATGTAATAATGTTGTGATACATTTAATAAACTTATTGATTAAAATTGTAATATCAAAATTGGGTAAATTAAAATATAATATAATATTAGAACATTTCTATTATGCCTAGTTATGGCTACTGTAATTAAAAGGTAATTCAAAATAAATTCATTCAAATTCAGTCGAAACGAATACTTTACTGTTTATTCAAATGATTGTTATTTGAGTTATATGACTACTTATGGCTTATCCAATTTTTTTGGAAAATTTTAAATTAAGTATTAAGTTTCGTTTAGATTTTTGTCATATAACGTTTGTGTTTTGTTAATTTTAGAATAGTTACATGTTATTAGGGCTTCTTACAAAGTTTTATCTACCGTTGTGCAAAGTTATTTCTGTTTTTGTTTATGAATCAAAATGATTCCAATTGTAATGCATTTTATCTGTTTCGATATGGATGTCCTAAAATAGCACTATAATGTTCTGAACAAATATACTTATTACAGATATAAATATATAACTTTACTACAAAACATCCACTTAATAGATTTTGATAGATATAAACTGAAATAAATGTACCTAAAACAAAAGAAAAAGAAAGTTAATTTCTTTTTCTTTTTCTGAAACGGTGGAGTGTAGTGTATGACGCACCTCCACATGTAATACTTAGGTACTGTTGTTATAATAAGCTGTAATTGGTAAGATATTTAGTCAATAAACGCTCGTCGTACAAAACGGTTGTTTCACTCATTGGTCGCTCCGAATGCCCTCATCGCAATACTACACTTGGATGGCTCTTATTAAGAAGGATATTATATCTGGAGAGACGTGGTAGAGGCTGACCTGCGCGATCTTCGAGTTAGCATTTGGCAGGAGATCGCGCAGGACATAAGTGACAAGAGCTCGTTTCGGAAGCCAAGATCCTCCCTGGGTCGCTAAGTCAGCTAGGTTAATTTAGTCAGTTACAGTCCGACAAGTTCGTGTGCGACCTTACCTAGGGGTAACAGACGGTGGGGGGGCAAGGTATCCAAGATGTCAGCGGGTAGCCGGAGATGTAGCGGGGGAGAGACGCGCGTGCATCCGCGCCACGCGTTATATTAGAATGACGTGCTACCCCACAACGTCTGTACCCCGCGGGAAGGTCGCAGCTTCAGAAACAAGTTTGTTAGTTTCGTGTAGCATGTTTTCACACAGGGAATAGTATTGTGCCTTCCCGGATTCTTCTTCGTTTATTAATAACCAAGTCATTTTTCTCACCTAAGTGGAATAGTAAAGCCGTCGTCACGACGGTGCACCAACAGCTCGTGGTGGTAGACTAGTGATTCTCCCTGTGCTGCTCCCAGCTTGCCAGGATCTCCCTGAATATCTCGCTTCCACACCTCCGCTTGGCCACCATACTCTTGCTTGTAGCCTGGTAAAGACGAGAGGGTTAAAATGAAGCACTTTCTAAATAGTCATGTCATAATCTTAGAGGTATTATTGAAAGATGCTTAAGGTCAAAAGACACATCAGGCATATTTTCCAGCTTAGTACCTAAAAATTAAGATAGTGGCGAGCTTGAGCTAGCTGGGCCCTTGATTCTCTGCAGGCCTTTAAGACTGTCCCTCTCTATCTTTGTCGTCTTTTCATTCTTCTTTCAAAGGAGGGCTTGGATGGAAGTTAGAGTAACCCAGGTGATGATGATGATTATGATGACGAAGATGATACTTATACTTACCAGCGAATGTGAAGCCCTCAGTATCAGGCAGTCCAGGAGCTTTGCCGTGCTCGGGTTCAGATTTTTGCGGCGTCGTTACGCTACAGACCACCTTGTCTTGCCCACTGGTTCGGTCGGTGTGCATCTGAACAAAAAATATACAGGGTGTAAGGGACGGTGTACCGAAAACTTTGCGGGCGTGATCAGACCATGAAACTGAACAACTTTTACTATGGAGCCAATGGTGGGAAACGAGAATTTTTTTCCGACCTCCCATAAAAAATTCGCGATGGAAAGTCAGCTGGACTGACTTTGTATGGAAAGTCAAAAAATTATTTTCGTTTCCCACCATACATTCCATGGGAAAAGTTGTTCAGTTTCATGGTCTGAGCCCGCCTGCAGTTTTCGTTACACGGCCCTTACACCCCGTATTTAGATAATTATTTTTTATTATTTTGTGTGGATTGTAGCGTAATCTGTATAAAGACGTGCTAGGCCGCCCAAGGCATGCTGATGGGATTTCTATGGCGTCCTCCCTGTTTCCATATATTTGACTCTCTGAATTTAGTTTCACATAGGTTTCGCAGGCATGGTAAAGTATGAAGATTTGCTCAGGATTATTTCCACTGTCAGTTTTTTAGGGTTTCCTTATTTCGCTTAGAAACCCTTCACGAAAGGTAAAGCACAATTTAGTAACTTAAGTAACTTGTTTTCTATCTTATAACATAAAATATCATTGCTTATCTATAGGTACCATTTATTTCTGAACTGTGTTTTACTGATTCGTCATTCAATAAATAATTTAGCATTCAGTCAGGGGTACCCATCTCGTTTTTGAATCGAAAGTTGAGATATATGTGGTATACGGGTACGCGACCCCGGCTTCCCGAGCTTCTACTGTCTTTGAGTACCTTCCGGGCAGTTTTTTTTTTTTTCCGGTGTGTGTGTTCCTGTACGAATCTCACCACATTCCTCCCCACTCCTATTCCTACTTTCCCATCTCTCCTAGATCCAACAAAAGCAGCTCCCTCCTGCTTAACAAACAAAGTCTGTTTCGGCGAGAATGGCAACCCAATGCAGATAGTGCGAATGGGCTTGGCGGACTAGGCGACTCAGCGAAGCAAGGTTGGCCTAGTCCGACGGTAGAGGGCGCGGGTACTTACTGTCGGCCAAACACTGCATCCGACCTCTCCTTCAGTCGTAGCGGTTCTCCGTGCCACTGAACCGGGGAGTGGGAGGACTAAGTGTGTGAGCTTGCGTTTGCGCGAACGTCTGCGCACCCTAATATATCCTGCGCAACTGACCGCTTCCGAATAATGGACTCCGATGACGCTAAGTCCTGCGACGATGGGTTGAAGTAGGGAGGTCTAGCGTGGTGCAAGCCGGGCTTTGTCTGATTCCTGCACGCAGGCGGTCCTAGGGGTGTGAGTATACGCCGTGGTCGTTTTTGCATTGAAAAATCGGGACGACAATGCGAATTCGGCAGCACCTAGGATGACAGAGCAGCCCTTTTTAGGGAAGCACTGCTTTCTTCGCTCAGCCGAGCTTGGGAATGCTAATTGACTAGGTATCTGCTGTGCTGACTCGACTAGGTATACCTATAATAATACAGGACGAAAACTGCAATTTTTTTAAGCGTAACCATTTAGAGTCCGTGTTGTTTGGACAAAGTAGTTCAGTTGTTAAATTGTTCCCTTACCGAAGACCATTTGACGCGGCCGTTGGACATGGTCATCCTGTAGCAGACGGTTGCTCCTTCATGGTACTCCACGCGGGATGCACCGGTCTTCGCGTCGTATCTGGTGAAAATCCATACATTCAGGGCCTTAGTTGCCAATATTATTTATGTAGGTAAATACTACACGTATTGTACTTAAGTAAATAAATCTTCTTCCAGTGCGGCGCACCGAGGCAGGATTGCCAGACTAATTCTTTGAGCTACATAGCTGCCAGCCCTCGGGTCACCCAACGTCTCGTTAGATAAGGCTTTCTTAGTTACCATAGTTACCTATCTGTCGTGTCTCTAAAATACTTTTAAAATCATGCATATGAACATGCAAGGAAGTCCGAAACGACTGGTATAACCACTCGGATTTCTTAATGGATATAGTTTACGTATGAAATAACGAATGAAGAACTGTCCAGGGCCCAGGACTACGTTACTGAAAAGAAATAGATGGTACCTTCCATCATCTCGTAGATATATGACCATAGACTTACTAAATTATGACCATAATAAAGTGGCCCTGGACAGTTCCTTATAAGCCAAGAAATAGTTTACTCAGATTTTCTAGGGCAAAAGGGGAAGAGGTTGACTTCGAACACTCACCGTACTGTATACTGTTCAGTGTAGCCAGGCTTGAACACCGTGAGGAAGGCATGGAGCACCATGGACCTGTCAAACTTTGGGAGGGTCGGCTCAGCGTCCCTTTGGGGGGGCAGGTACCCCCGGGACGCCGGGATGGTGGGGTGGACTATAAGTGGAGGGGGGCCGATGTGGCACGGTGGTAGCCCGGGGGAATCAGGTTGCTGCTTTCTGAATAATTCGATAAGATGCGCCGATGATACTGTAAAAAATGTTATTTGTATGCTTTACCACGCGGTGCCTTAAAATAGCACTACTTCATTTCTATAAAGCTGTGTAGTACGGTCAATGAATGCTTGACATCTTTTATACGGGGTGTACCTAAGGGACAGCTCTCCGAATACTGATAGGGTGATTTTAAACCATTAAACTGAACAACTTCCCGTAAGTTTTTATTTTCAGGAGACGTAAAAATGTTTTTTGACCTCCTATACAAAATCACGATCAGCTGACTGCATTTAGGTTGAGAATCCACCAGAGCTGTGCGAGTAAAATGTGTCGTACGAGGATGTGTAGCTGTGCTGTGGAAATGTGTAGGGGTTTCCACCAGAGCTGTGCGAGGTAAATGTCTAATACGAGAATGTGTAGCGGAGCTGTCAAAATGTGCATTAATGTGCGGTGCTAGGATGCGTTACGAAGCTGTAAAATGTGTGAGCGGGGGGAATCGATGTAGTGGAAACCTCGCAACATATTCCTAGCAGCACATTTCTCGCAACACATTCCTCGCTACACATTCGTCGCAACACATCCTTCGCACACATTTCTCGCTTGTTTTGTATGTAGAATGGTCTCGCTTCGCTAAACCCTATTCCACCAGAGCTGAGCTGAGCGAGGCTAGGAAAATGAAGTGATTCTATTGGTGGATTTTTTTCTCGTACACCGCTTAGCTACCTCGCACAGCTCTGGTGGATTCGCAGCCTTACTATTTAATATGGGAAGTCAAAAATTTTTACGTCTCCTGAAATATTAGTTATTCGAATCAGTTTCGTGGTCTGAGTGCACCTATCAGTATTCGGAGGGCTGTCCATTACACCCTTTACGTAGAGAGCCTGGGCATTCCGTTTTTCTTTTCAGAAATAGCTAAACGTACTGTCGCTAGGAGATCAACATCCAAAAAGTACACGAGCTGAAAGAGAAAAACCTGCGTTTTTTTTAGGCTATTTTCTTATTACTCGAAAACGATAGATACTCACTGGTTTTTAGTCAGTGCGCAAACTTTGCAGGGTGTTTCTTAGGGACCACCTGCGAATTCGCAAAAAAATTTGGATGTTCCATAGAAAATTCATACCTACTCGTCAAAAATGTATGGAACAATCAAAAATTTTTTTTAGGTTTCGAATGTGGCCCCATAGTAAAAGTTGTTCAGAATCACGAGTCGAAACATCCTGCAAAGTTTGCGCACTGACTAAAAAATAACATATACCTAAGGCGACATGGAATTTGGAAATTGGCTTTTTACGAAAATAAAAATCTTGTAGCTTATGAAAACTTCTGTTGTCTCTATCTCTCTGTGGGACACCGAGTCGTTCAACGGATGAACCCTGGTGTCAGAGTTTTTCAACCGCCTACTTCTGTTGTGCAACTGCTGTAGATAATATTATCCCACCAAAAACATAAATGTGAAAATTGGTAGCCAAGTTCAATGTTCTGCCGAAAAAAGTATTGATATGAACATGGTCGCCAAGTTCAGTAAACATTCCTGAAATTAATTTCTTTATAAGGTCGCTTAAGATTCTTTACTAAAATAAAACAAACACCTTAAAATCTAGAGCACCTCACAGTTTGACTGGGCTAGTTTTCACAATTTCCTAATTGTTTAATATCTTGTTTATTATCTACTCTAATCAATATTTAAAGTCCTATTAAAAACTAGCCAAGCAAAACTGTGAGGTGCTCTAGATTTTAAGGTGTTTGTTTTATTTTAGTAAAGAATCTTAAGCGACCTTATAAAGAAATTAATTTCAGGAATGTTTACTGAACTTGGCGACCATGTTCATATCAATACTTTTTTTCGGCAGAACATTGAACTTGGCTACCAATTTTCACATTTATGTTTTTGGTGGGATATCATTACTTTTTGTTAGTGCTAAAGACGATACAAAGACTTTTAAAACATTTGACTTTTCTGCGGTTCTGTTAATTTTCTTGGACTTTTGATACACTTAAACGCATTGCCCATTCATTATCACTAACATTTTTTTTGCGTTTTCTGCTTATTGTTAAACTTTCTAAATCAGGGCGGTAAAGAGTTCGCAGGCGATTGTACTCTATTATAGAAGTCTCTTGCGCTTTAATTTGGATTTTAACATCCTGCATACATCCACTTTTAACACCCTGTATATAGCCACTTTTAACACCCTGTATACATTCACTATTAACACCCTGTATACATTCACTATTAACACCCTGTATACATACATGTTACTCTAAACACCCTGTATACATCCACATTTAACATCCTGTGCACATCCACTTTTGGCACCCTGCATACATCCACTTTTAACACCCTGTATACATCCATGATACTTTTAGCACCCTGTATACATCCACTTTTAACACCCTGTACACATCCACTTTTAGCACCCTGTATACATCCACTTTTAACATCATGTATACATCCACTTTTAACACCCTGTATATATATCCACTCTTAACACCCTGTACACATCCACTTTCAACACCCTACACACATTTTGAACACCTTGTATACCCATGATATTTTAAACACCCTGTATACATCAACTAATAACACCCTATATACAATTTTTGGAAAACTTCCAAAATTTTCACCGCAGGCAGGATTTGAACCTGCGACCTTCGGCATCAGTACTGCCGACGCCCTAACCAACTGGGCTACCGCGGTTACCCTATATACATCCACTCTAGAACCAACCTGCTGAGTAGCTCTACTCTACGTTATTATCTACAGTTCATCAAAATAAATATTCATTCAAATCTTACTCGGTCGGTACTAAAGACCAATTTACCTTTGCCGCTGCGAAAATAAAATCCCATACATTGTATATGGGAGTTTCAGAAGTTTAGCTGCAAATATAAGTTTGTAATCACCCTGAAATCACAAATTCGTAAATTTTTTTGTGATAAAAGTGAAAAATTGTAGATTTTTGATTTTTTCCTGTGTATTCACATAGTCATCTAGGTGTGTGCGAAATTTTAAGTCTCTAGGTCATCTAGAAGTGGGTTAGGTTTTTGATCTATATATATGTCAGTGAATGATAAAAATGCCGATTTTTGATCGTCAATATTTTCATAACCGTTCAACCTATGTTTATGAAATTTTGTATACTAGGCCATCTCGGAGGTCTGAACACGTATACTAAATTTGGTGTGCCTATCTTTAATAGATTTAGAGTTATGAGGGGGTAAAAAGTGGCTCTAAATGGTTCGTGTAAATATACACACGGCCCGGTCCGCCAGTTCTTTGCTTGAACTTGGCTGAACACGCTGCCGCGTGTCTTGATCTACACTTCTACACTAATATAATAAAGAGGAAAACTTTGTATGTTTTTTTGTTTGTTTGTTTTTTTGTATGTATGTAATCGATAAACTCCGAAACTACTGGACCGATTTCAAAAATTTTTTCACCATTAGAAAGCTACAACATTCCTGAGTAACATAGGCTACTTTTTTCCACGGGAAAATTCCTCATTTCCACGGGAAAACGGTTAGCAGGAAGAAAAGCGGGAAATATAGCGGATATTACCCAAATAAGCCAAACCGCTTTACCGATCTTCGCGAAATTTGGCACTGATATTACTAGCATAGTAAAGATGGACATGGACTACTTTTTGTCAGCCCTCGAGGATCTGGAGTACGAGTACCTGATGAAGACCACCAGCATCCCATCTAAACTATAAAAGATACGGTCATGGCTTCATAGAAAAAGTTGTTCACCATGACGGGCCGCTTCTGCTGGCACATGGTCACGAGGGTCTGGAGTACCTGATGTAGACCACCAGCATCCCATATAAACTATAAGAGATACGGTAAAAGCCTCAAAGTAAAAGTTATTCAGCATGACGGACCGCTTCTGCTGGCACATGGTCACGAGGGTCTGGAGTACCTGATGTAGACCACCAGCATCCCATATAAACTATAAGAGATACGGTAAAAGCCTCAAAGTAAAAGTTGTTCAGCATGACGGACCGCTTCTGCTGGCACATGGTCATCGAGGATCTGGAGTACCTGATGAAGACCACCAGCATCCCATCTAAACTATAAGAGATACGGCCATGGCTTCATAGAAAAAGTTGTGCATCATGACGGGCCGCTTCTGCTGGCACATGGTCATCGATGATCTGGAATACCTGATGAACATCACCAGCATCCCATCTAAACTATAAGAGATACGGTAATGGTTTTTAAGTAAAAGTTACTCAGCATGGCAGGCCGCTTCTGCTGGCACATGGTTATCGAGGATCTGGAGTACCCGATGTAGACCACCAGCATCCCATATAAACTATAAGAGATACGATAACGGCTTCAAAGTAAAAGTTTTTCAGCATGACGGGCCGCTTCTGCTGGCAAATGGTCACGAGGGTCTGGAGTACCTGATGTAGACCACCAGCATCCCATATAAACTATAAGAGATACGGTAAAAGCCTCAAAGTAAAAGTTATTCAGCATGACGGACCGCTTCTACTGGCACATGGTCACGAGGGTCTGGAGTACCTGATGTAGACCACCAGCATCCCATATAAACTATAAGAGATACGGTAAAAGCCTCAAAGTATAGATTAGGTATACGATAAGATTGTGATTGTGATTTGGGTGTGGCATCAACTTCAATTCATTCGGTATACCTACCTACTTACCTAACCCTAGACTGGTCTTTTAATAATTCCAAAAGTGGCGGAAAACGCCCTATAATAATGGCCATGAGTTTCTGCTTAACATAATTAATTCATTACCAACAGGTTGATCGTTAGGACATTGGCAATCCTTGGTCCTTGAAATAAACGGGTGGTGTTCTCCGTGTGGTGTGGTGCCGGCGAATTGCATCACCCCATGTCTTTCCCGTGGCTGTCGTAAGAAGCGAATCAGCCCCAAACTCCACAGAGAGGACATGGAGAGGACATAGGACGTAGGGCATGACGCTTGACGTTTGACATCGCGACGTTTCTATACAAAATGTACGAAAAAGTATTGACAAAGGCACACACAAGCGTCGCCAAAGCGTTGCGTAAGCTATGACAG
The DNA here is from genome assembly GCA_024500475.1 of Phthorimaea operculella. Classification (NCBI taxonomy): domain Eukaryota; kingdom Metazoa; phylum Arthropoda; class Insecta; order Lepidoptera; family Gelechiidae; genus Phthorimaea; species Phthorimaea operculella. The sequence goes on along the minus strand of JANFCV010000312.1, from coordinate 239,472 downwards.
CTAGCGTCAAAAACTAAGAAGAATATTTGACGATCACTTGTCTGTCAACTGTCATTCTTACGTCCTATGTCGTTCGTCTTTTTGGTGGAGTTTGCGCCTAAGGGATTTGAGAGTTGATGTGTATGCAATTTTAAGCGTCAGGCTGACAACCGGTCACTATGGTGATACACAGTCTTCTGAATGACTCTCAAACTTTTGTCAGACGTGATGTAAATGGCCGCTTTTCACAACCGTTTTCGCTATGCCTACCCCGCAAGGGATTTAGGCGTGATATATGTAGGTATGTATCTTGAAATAAACGGGTACCAACCTGGGGCAGGCATGGTGACAGTTTCGTGTTTCGCGCTACATTCTGCAAACATAACAAGATATTTATTAAAAACAATCTTAATAAAAACAAAGGGCCTTCCCACAAAAAAGTTGACAAGTGTAGATCGCGTATTTAAAACAAAACTTTATAGGTACAAAAAAAACGCTAGACACGCATTCACCGCTCGTCTAACTTTCTTACTGCATGTAGTCATAACAAGCATAATTAGAAAAACAAAACCTGACTGCGGCAATTTTAAAGTAATAGTTTTAGTTCAGCCATTTTGAAATTATCAAATTTTAATCCGCCCGCGTCACTCACGCTGCTAAGCCGATTCTAACGACACCTCATTATTTAACATCCGTGAAAAATAGGTAATTTACTTGTCCACCACCTCCACAATCCACATACATACCTACATAAATTTACAAACATACCTACACTCTCTCGAAAACATAACCCTCCTGCCTCAGCAGTCGGGTAAAAGAAAATAAGGTACGTTGGGGTAAGTTCGGCCGAGGTGTAAGACCGTACGAGTTGATTTTCGGCGAATTAAGCAATAGCAATTGACTAGCGAGACTAGCGAGAACTGACAATCTTCGAACAATAAAATGGCTTCATGCACAATTTACCAGTTATAAAAAAATATTGCTTAATTCGCCGAATATTCAACTCGTACGGTCTTACACCTCGTCCGAACTTACCCCAACGTACTATACATATTAACAAAATTTAAACAGTACTACAAGGTGGTGATTTTCGCTTGATTGAGAAGATAGTCTGGTTAAATTTAGACATGGTCAAGTCACGTTTATCCATATTAAAAATACCGCCGACCATATATTTTTATTTATTTATTTATTTATTATTTATTTAACTTCATGCAAAATTTACATGGGCGGACTTAATGCCAAGGGCATTATCTACCAGTCTACCTTAGGGCATGTGGAAATGGACGAGGCAGGTGTAAAAATAAATACAAGACGGCACTTAGAACAATTATATCAGAAAAAAAAGAAATCTACATAATTCATATATAAATAACTATAAATATGTAATATAATAAATATATTTATATAATATAATACAATAAGTATAAATACAATATTTAAATATTAGTTATACCTTAACAAGGAGCATAATGAACGGACAAACTAAGGAGGATAGTTGAATTAGAAAAATAATTCATGTAGGTAACTAAGCAACCGAGTGTATGTATGAAACAACTGATTACGACGACTGGAGCGACTTGAGGAAATGTTCACGCAATCTGGTCTTGAACACCTGGCGACTGGGAGCTTTCCTTATTTCGAGAGGCAGGTCATTCCACAGCATAGCAACCCTGACCGTAAAAGAATCTCCAAGAAATCCCGTACGACATTTTTTACCCGCTAGCAGCAGGTTATCAGATGACCGTGTTTGCCGTTCGTGGGTATCGCAAAGATAACGGAATTGGTCTTTCAGGTAAGGTGGCGCATTATGCTCATTCAGGATAGCATAAAGAACACATATACCTACGTAGAACATTCAATTTCGTGCACTATCTTGAAACAAGTGAAAACAAAATTTAAATTTTAAATACCCACGACAGTTTACTGCAGCGCCTCCTATCTCTAACTCCTATCTAGAACATGCACCTAAAAATATAAATCCATCACTGAAAACCTCATCAAAATCGAACCAGTGGTTTGGGAGATATTTGGTGATATAGGTTTGCACAAACACACATTCTCTCACCCCAAACGCATATACCGTCTCCGTTCCATCGTCTGTAATGAATGACTTTCAAATATTGCATGAATATTGAATACTAATTGGAAAGATTTGAAAGTGCTGCGTCTTGGTCCTTATAATATAAGGTCAATAATATAGGCAGATTTCTCCAGAACTGGCAATCGGAAGCCCAAGATCGGGATGAGTGGCGTAAAAGAGGGGAGGCCTTTGCCCAGCAGTGGGACACTATACAGGCTACATAAAAAAAAAATATATATACACTAGACTTCTATCCATCTGTCAAAAGTATCAAAACAGATTTAAGGAAGCACATATTTATATTTTGCTTACGGAAATCTGCAAATGATCTAACCACTTGAATCACACTTTCTACTACTCGAATTTTTTAATACCTACTTTACTTACATATATCCCGCCTAGGTAGGCACAGCTCGGCTATATATAAAAAAAAGTCTGATAATAGTTTGAGAGTCACTAAGAAGCCTAAGTGACAAGTTGTCTTTTACTTTGACATTGGTTTTGTGTAGTAGAAAATGTGTGATACCTGCGGCCCATGGCTGGCATGTATATTTTTTATCATGCAGAATGTTCATCGGATTCTAGGTTCTATTTAGCAATTCTATAATATCTAAGAAATATTTTTGCAAACAGGTCTCACCTCCTTTTGAGCTGCGATCTGGTACAGGGATCGGAAAGGGCAGGACCAGCAGTGGTAGAGCCGAAAAACTGCCATCTTTTTCCGCTGTAAAATAAATTCACTTAGTAAAATCTACACAGGGAGTAACAGAAAGGGTATAACTAGCCGAATGGAGGTCAAGGTACTCGTGAAACAGAACAACTTTCCCCATGGAACATGGGCCGAAATATGAAAAAAAATATTTGGGCCTCTCATAGTAAATCAATCAGCTGATCGGCGATTTTTATGGTCCTATTTTTTTTCAGATTTCGACCCATCATAGCGTTATTTGGTTACATATTGTACTTCCGAAAATTTTAAACCCGAATATGATATTCCCGAAAGCGGTTCGCCTTTTTTTACTTTCCCCATTATGATTTGCCAAAGTAACGTTTTCCAACTTTTGTAAATCCTGAAGTTTCTTTTCCTGTTTTTTCATTTGACTATTGATTTAAATTCCAGATCAACTAAATACCGCAGTAACAAAATCCATATGTATCATAATCCAACAATTTTCTTCTCCAAATATTTTTGACCCATATGCTACACTTCTCAACATTTTAAAATCCAGATATATTTTATTCCAAACACGCTATAGCACGCAACAACTCCCAAGTTCAGGTCCATGCATGCAAGCAAGCTCGCCTGCTCGCTTCCCAGGAGTATAATTAGTGTTCTGTGCTCGCTTCCGCCATAGCCTTCTGAACCTAACCTATCCGAAGTCAGGGTGCCCAGAAGTCCCGTGCTCGCTGCGCTCGCACCCGGTTTGTCTAGTATCAGTGTTCATAGATAGTATCAGATTTTATTCGCAGCTTCTCGTCACCTGCTTATGCATAATCTATGGCACGCATTTAAATTAACACCCTGTTTTCTTTACACTCGGTATGATTTAGGTGGAGTACTTACGGAAAGGAAACTCTATAGGAAACGCTGATAAGGAGTTCCCGTTCGCTCCGGATCGTTTAGATAGCTCTGAAAAAAATGAGATCTAATTAGGTAGTGGAAAATGTAAATATTTACATTTACCTACACATATTCCCACATTATAATATTTTGTAAAGAAGATGCACACGAATCAACAGTCACGAGCACGACAATGACTTTCATAGGTACCAAGGTACGATAAAAATAAAATACAGGGTGGCGCAATAGAACGTGCATTTATTAAGTATAGGGTAAAAAAATTAAAACGAGAGATATATTTGAAATAAAAGATAGGCCAATTAGGTAAATAAATGGAGTTTATTTTTCAAAACAACACCGTCTAAATGACGGCCCTCACGAAAGCGACACTCCTCTAAACGCAAAGCGAAATTTTTGAAAACTCTTTTCAATAAGGCTGGGTGATTGCCGCCATTTCCTTTGCTTGAGATTGGTGCCCTTACCGTTACTTTCGGACTGTGCAGTGGTTTTTGATGTTTGAATTTGGAATTCTCGTTGCTCCAATAACTAGAATTTTGTCGGTTAACAAAACCATTTAATTGGAAATGGGCCTCATCAGAAAAAAGGATGTTGTCAAAAGTGGAAAATCGACTAAGCATTTCTTCAGGAAATGTCAACCTTGCTCTGAAGTCGGTCTCTTTCAACTCCTGTGCTAACTGGAGCTTATAAGGATGCAGTTTAAGATCTCAGTTTGAAATTCGCTGTAAACTTCGTCGTGACAAGTGTAAAGCCGCCGATCGCTTCCGAATCACACAAATGCCGATTTTTTCGTACTGACTCCTTCACCCTCTCAATATTGTCTGTCGTCCTAGACGTTCTTGGACGACCTTCTGCTGGGGGTTTAAACGTGCAACAGGTCTTTTTAAAACGCTTTATCCATATTTTAATTAAATTTGCACTTAGAGCTTCATTAATGTGTTTTAATCCGAATTAACAACAATATAGTCGCCTTATAGAGATGTAAAAACGACCGTTCTCGTAAGAGCCTGCGCACATATGAGACAAGATAGTCTCACGACTGTTTTGTCGGCCCCCGACAAAACAATCGCGCAACTATCGTGTCGTCCACCCCGCGCACACCACGACGCGATAGTTGCGCGATAGTCGGCCGACTGTTTTGAGACAGTTTTGTCGCGACGCACACTGGTTCCATTTAATAAAAAAGTGGACATTAAGGAATTACGGGTTTAAGGTCAACGGATGTGGCTGATTTTTTTTGTGGACAGCTGATGCAATTACAAGTATCTCTTATACATGTTGTTTTTTTAAATATGCCTTCTCTACAAAGATAAAAATAATGAATTAGTTTTTGTATGGAAGAAGACATAATTTTGACTATTTCTTCCAAGATTCACACGTATTCAAAATAAAACTTAAGACAGGTTATAGGAACGAAAACTTTGCAGGCATGATCAGACCATCAAACTGAACAATTTTTACTATGGAGCCAATGGTGGGAAACGAAAAAATTTTTGACCTCCCATACAAAATTCACGATCAGCTGACTGATTTTGTATGGGAGATCGGAAAAATTTTTTCGTTTCCCACCATTGGCTCCATAGTAAAAATTGTTCAGTTTGATGGTCTGATCATGCCTGCAAAGTTTTCGTTACACCGTCCCTAACACCCCGTATGCTCACAACTTGGTCATAGACGCTGAACTGCGCATTTTTGCGCGTTTTGATTTACAGGCGCTTTAAATATTTTGTCACCGGATGAGCATAAGTGAATCTTGGAAGTCAAAATTCTGATTTCAGCCCACCTTAGGGGTTTTCCCCGAAATTTAGAGGATTTTAGGGATAAAAATACTTAGGGATTTTTAGGAGAAAATATATATATAATTCATTCAATTTATTTCAAATAAAAGTTTGAATGCGTGTATCTGAACGGTTTTTTATTTAATTCTATTGATGTGCATGTATCCGAACGGAACTTTATCTGTTTTATTTTTTTTCTTTTTCAATTTGGGTTTGATTTATATATATAATTATAAGAAATGTTTTAGGGGATTTTTTAAAAATTGCCAATTTTAGGGGATTTTCACGGGGAGTTAGGGGAAATTTAAAATCAGAGGGTAGCAACACTGTTTCATCCATATAAAAAAATAATTCAATATTTTTTAACACTGTAGTTAAGGCATATTTGAAAAAAACATCATCTATAAAAGTGACTTGTAATTGCGTCAGCTATCTACAAAAAAAAATGATGCTCATCCGGTGATAAAATATTTAAAGTGCCTGTAACTCAAAACGCGCAAAAATGCGCAGTTGAGGATTTATGACAAAGTTGTGAGCAATTAGCCTCTACAAGCTGCGCTAAGTTTTATTTTAAGTACATGTGAATTTTGGAAGTAATAGTCAAAATTATGACTTCTTCCATACAAATAATAATTCATTAATTTTTATATAGGTATTTGAAAAAAAAAACAACATGTATAAAAGATACTTGTAATTGCAACAGCTGTCCACAAAAAAAAATCAGCCACATCCGTTGACCTTCGACCCGAAATTCCTTAATGTCCACTTTTATATTAAATGGAACCAGTGTGCGACAATGCAACACATTACAATATTTCATCTGTGGTTAAAAACATTATAATGTACATGTTTTAATGCTACCATCAATATACTACTGAATCGTACTTTTGATTACCGTGATAATAAAAATGATGCTTGATGCTTTATTAATATCCAGATAGCACAAATTATTGCAAAAAAGATTTTCTTGTAAAATGTCTCCACGACTAGAGCGCGTGGCTGACAACTTGACATTACAGTGATACACAGTTGCTTAAAATGATCCCCAAATACTTGGTTGGCACTGTTGGCAGTATAGTCCGGTATGGCTGGCATTATTTGAGGGCGTAACTTACAAAAATTCTAAAGTCGCTAATTTTTTGTACAATTGTGCAATTTGTGTCTATAAAGCACATATTTAATTTTGTGCCATTTTTTAAGCTTGAGTAATTTTTTGATTAAATGTATGGCAGCTCATTATTAAATTATTTTTTAAGTATGTAGGTACCTACAAAACAATACTAAAAAGTTTACCAGTGTTGTCTCTGTGACAGTTAACACAGTGTAAAACCTTGTTTGAGTCGCTTTTCCACTGATAACGAAAGTATGTTTCCTCACATCTAAAATGGCACAAATTAATAAATTAGGATCAATGAATGGTCCAGAAGCTATGAGCAAAAAACCATCGACTTTAATATTTTTGAAACACGAAAAGCTAGCCGTACTGGACTAGTAGTGGTGATAACGACCTTTTTGATGGTCGTTAAATCCTCATAATTTCTTGGTGTGCAAGGGCTCACCTGGAATGCCACGCCTACCCCGCAAGGGATATAGGAATGACGTCCATTACGGCATTTACGGCAAGATGGATAATTTTTAGGGTTCCGTACCTCAAACTACGTACACAAATCTTAGTACTACAAAAAAACGTGCTACAAATCTTAGTACGGAACTCTCGGCGGGCGAGTCCAACTCGCATCGGGCCGGTTTCTTTCATATTTCGACTTGTATTCCTTATAGTATGTATATTTAATAATCCCTCCTCCCTCAAACGGTCACAAAATTGCCTATAACCTCCCCCGGTGTGCCAGCAATCTATGTGCCAAATTTTATCAAAATCCGTCGTATTCACCTGATGCTGTCACATATTATCATCTAAACAGAAACATAAACTAAAATTTGTGGGAACGTGTTCTGTTATAATCACACTACCTATTCTCAAAAATTTTTTTTGACATATTTTATGTACCTACAGACTTTAGACCCTCTAAATTCTAGTGTCGGTATTGTCACACTGTGCATTATTATGTTGTGCATTATAGGGTCCCGGCCGACTCGGCACTGGTGATGTGAAAAAATAATCGATTATTGAAAAAAACGATGTAAAAATTAGAAAATAATCGTTTTTTTTTAAACCGATTTTGCAATTCTCATTATCGATAAAGAGCATGGGACATTTTACTGTGAAAGGTGGTATACCTAAACTTCACGATGATAAAAAAAAATCAGCTTCAGGCGATAATACATGTGCCAATTGATAGTACACAAAAATACAAACAGAAAATACTCTTTGCTAAAATGTCGTAACGTGTACGGTTTCTAAGCCAATAAAAAAAAGGCATGTATTTAACACGGCGACAAATTGATACCATTCCGGGTCTTAATAAAACTGAAAATGGGTAGTAAATAAACTACTTTGGCGACTAATTTGAGGTAGCATCTTAACTAGAAAGCGGCGGCTTTTTAATGAGTTTTGAGGTCTTATTTAAATTTTATCTGGCAGTGATTTTCTTTTGTGGCAATTGAATTTCTTCTAAGGCGACAAACTGTTGGCGGATAAAAAGTTATAATAGGCTTTCATAAATTCTAAAATAGGGTTGTCTATAAACTTGACCAAGGTCTGAAATGAATACAAACAAGATCTTTAAAAAATACTTTTGGTTACATTTGTAGGGATCTAAATAAACCAAATTGTGAGCTAAAAACTATTCTCGGTCTATTTTTTCCTAGACTATATTTTTTCTAGGCATCAGTACTGCCGAAGGTCGCAGGTTCAAATCCTGCCTGAAAATTTTGCATGTTTTCCAAAATTGTTTACCTAACACTATAAGTGTTTTAAAATTTTGGTATTCAACTGTATTATTTATTATTAACTTCCCTTTCCTCCTAAATGAACTTTAAATAAACCTACTTACTTTGAGTAACGAGAGTTGCCTACGATACTCACGTAAGTATTGTAGGTAACTCTAGGTACTCATACATAAGTATTGTTTCATATATAAGTATTGTTGTTGTTAAATCTAGGTAGATACTTAAGTAGGTAGGTTCATTTATTTCAGCTTTAAACTCATTTTTATTAATTTAAACAGCGTGCAACATTTTTACACATTTTTATCGCCTGACGCCAAAATTGTTCTTTTTTCTTGATTTCCAACAATAGGTATACCACTAAGGTTCCTTGCCCTTTTCAAATTTTTGATTAAAAGTAATCGGTTATTTTTCTGACACTAACGAATTATTTTAATCTTGTATATAAGTATTACTAAAATACACGACACCTTCTACAGATTTTTTTGGCTGACTTAAAAATAATCGATTATTGGTAATTCGATTTTTTTGTTACAAAAGTCGCAACCCTACTCAAAGGAAGCCGCCAGCCGCCCGATAGTCGCGTCGCGCGATTATCGCGGTCGGGCCCCGACTTTTTTGTCGTGGCGAAGTCGTGTCGCGTATGTGCGCACCTAAGTACTATTTCATTAGGAGGACGATAGTCGTGGGACTATCGTGTCTCATATGTGCGCAGGGCCTAAAACGTGGGAATACAAAAAGCTCGATGCTTTCCGTCGAAGTGATCATTGGCTACTAAAACTCCATGAATGTCACTATCCAACCACGCAAGGCTCCCCTCGCCCAAGCGCCGTTTACCCCGACAAAAAAGATAATGCAATATGCACGTTCTATTGCGCCACCCTGTATTATTATCCGAGATTTTCCCATACAACTTTAAATGTTGAATAACTCGGAAATTAAAAATAATCGCGGAACATACATGGGGTATTTTTGAATACCCCAAGATATGAGGAATCTAATTTCTATTTATTGACGTCACTCTATGGTCCACCCTGTATATAAGTCTATGAAGTCAATCACTGCCCTATGCCATTTCGTGTATGACAACTCAAGATGACAAGGTATAGGGGAGAACGAGGGGTATTGGATCAGAGGGGTGTTGGATCAGCTTTGTTTTCTCGAAAAGTAGAAGCGTTAGCGAGCTGACTACAATACAAGTGTGCCTCTTTCTGCCCCTTGTTGACCCCTTAGTTTGCGTTCCTGACCAATAGCGCGCCGTTTTGTTTTTATTGGACCATCGTCAAAAAATCGTCAAAAGTAGATTTTCTGCTGTTATTTGTCAGTCTAATATTTTGGAGGTGCTTTTATATTTTCATTTAAGTTTTATACGATATGAAACCTTAAAAATTAAGGATTCAAATGGCACCACTGGTACGTCTTGGTTCTCTGTGGATTTATCTCAGTTATTTATTTTTCAAAATGGCACAATTTTTCATACCGAGGGGTGTTGGATCGGCCTGATCCAACCCCGCTTAGTTTCATAGACGTACACGAACACCACGCGTGTTGTGCCAGCCGGGTGAAAGTAGGTGTTCAAAGGCACCACGCGCTGTGACTTGTAACCGAATACGTTATTAATAAACTTTTTTGGTTTCATTTTCATTTTCATATCCATATTAATTATCATTTATATTTTAACCTTTTTGGTTTCATTTTCATTTCTATTTTCTATTTCCATTTTAATTATCATTTTCATTCTCAGTCTCACTTTCACTTTCACTCTTACATTCACTCTCACCCTCACTTTCACTTTCACTTTTACTTTCATTTGAATTTGCATTTGCATTTAAATTAGAATTAGCATTAGCATTTGCATTTCATCTTCATCTTCATCTGATATCTTTTTCATAGGCTAAGCCATGTGCATGCACTGATTAACATGAAAATGTTATTGGTGGGATTTCTGTTCTTTTTGCTAGTGGCTTATTTATTATTTCTCCCTTTTCACCGTGAATTAGAAGGCGATTTCAAAAAATGATAACACCCCCCCCCCCATTTAGGGGATTGGGGAAAAGTAATAGGTTTCTGAATCTTTTCGTTTTTTGTATGCCAAACCTAGTCTATACACGAAATTTCAACTTTCTAGCACTTCAGGAAGTACCCAATCATTTTGATGATCATCAGTGAGTGAGTGTGTCAGTGAGTGACGAAATCGGCGTTTTTTAGATACCTACATAAAATCAAAAGTATTAAAGCTATGTATATAAAACATTGCATGTTTAATAAGGTTACTATCGACAACATATCCTGAGAGTTTGCTCCATATGGTATATCAAAAACTAAAGTTATAACAGTTAATTTTGAGGTAATACACTTAAATTTTCAAACAAGCCTTTATTGAAATGACATTAACATAAAATGATCCAACACCCCTCTGTACCTGATCCAACACTCCTCGGTATGAGGGGTATTGGATCAAATGACTTGCTCAACTAAAGTTGAGTTTTTATAAAAGACTTTACACTTACACTTCTAAAGTGTATATCGTTTGAATTTGCTATCGATTGGTGTAATCAAATACGAATTATCTTTATAGAATTTTGTGTTATTTAGCAAAATGTCAAAAATGATCCAACACCCCTCGGTCTCCCTTACTCACGGGAGAGGACCTCCAGCCATCTGTCGTAGGAACGCCTGTTTCTGATGCCATTCCCAATCGCACTAGTTTCTGTAAAGTAAAAAGAACCATTAAAATCTAAGTATTAAGTTCCGACTCTACTGAAATGTGTAGATTACTTTCACGATACCAACTATAAATTGGACACTTTTACATCAAGGTACGAGCCAACGTGGAGCCAACAATACGTTAAATTAAGATTATTGTTTTATTTATATCCTCTTTGCTAATCAGCTGATTGGCGGAGTCTCGGATGAAAGAGGCGGAGTGAAGTTTAGGCGTATATCAGATTTCATTTTGACGGACGCCGAGTTCCGATTCACGCAGTTGTGTTTTGGAGTATTTTATTCTGACGCGACTTCATTTGGATTGACAATTGACGACACAATGACAAAATTAGTAAACAAGACTCGGAAGCTGTCGGGCGACATCGGGAATACTCGTGCCGCCTACCAACCACCTACAGTACGCGAATGAGTTCATGACCATGTTGAGGAATGCGGTAGTGCTGTGACTAATTCATGTTGATGTCGATATCGAGAATTGTTGCCGAACAGTTCAGTTCAGACTACTCATAGTTATAAGTTAATGGGTTGTTTTTCCTACAATATTGAGTAGGTGTAGGGTATCGTTGAATAGGTCTTTATAAACTAAGGGCAGGTTTCTTTAAAACAAAGTAACTAAAATGTATAATGTCTCGAGACATTTGCTTATTAAAGGGGCCTTTTTAGCCATAGTTTGTTCGAACTGTAACTTCACTGTTTGTGAATAATATTAAAGAAGTATTTATGGTTTCTACACAAAACACAACACAACGACAAAATATCGACAACTTTGTGACACACTTTTTTCCACTTTGTGATCACTCGACAGCGGGCGAATGCGGGTAGTTGGGTAACCGCGGGGCGCGCCGCCCTCGCACGCCTCCTCATTCCCCGATGGCCAAGAACTCATTCGCGTACTGTAAGTACGAATTGTCGTAGCTGCCGCTACGGGTTTTGTTGACGTCACACTGCTACGGCTACACCTGGCTACACCTGGCTACAACAGTACTGCCGCCGCTGAGCTACACTACTGGTGCGCGCGTACTTTACTACTTCGTAAATCATTTCTCACCGCTAAGATCTAAGATATACAGGAGTAACAGAAAGAATTTCATATTTTGACCCATGTTCCATGGGAAAGTTTTCAGTTTCATCAGTACCTTGACCCCTTTCGGCTTGTTATACCCTTTCCGTTACTCCCGGTATAGGTGTAAAAAATCAACTGCAAATATTTTAAGGTGAACCAGCCCATGAAACTGAACAACTTCCCCAAGGAACATAGGTCGAAACAATAAAAATTGGACCTCCCATACAAAATGTAGGTACCAGTCGACCGAGTTAATTTGCATGGGAGGAGAAATATTTTCTTCTATTTCAACCTATGTTGCTTGGGGAAAGTTGTTCAGTTTCATGAGCTGATTCACCCCTTAAAATATTTGCAGTTGATTTTACATCCTGTATACCTACCACACAATGAGGAGTGTTTGGCTTGCCGTAAACATATTTCGGTAGCTGAGCACATGAAATGTACCAGATGCAAAGGAGATTATCACTATTCCTGTGTAGGCATACATAAGACTGATTATGAAAGTAGAATGAATGATCTACAGATTCAATGGGTATGCTTAGCCCTGATTGCATGTCTAGACGCGTATATAGTCCAGAAAAATCACAACATACAGCATTGGATGACACGACTATGTCCGTCAATGACCATGCCAGTGCTACTCCACCATCAAACGCCGATGATGACCCAAGTATTTATTAGGATTTTAATGCACTCACAGTGCTATATTATTCTTGCTTAATGAAGCAAGCTTCATCATATGGTTTGAATTCCACTCATAATGTGGACCATGTAGTAAGTTCTAAATACTTACTATAGATGTCGCTGGATCGTCGCTTCAAGACGAGCATCAAGAGATAGAAAATTTACCATTCATCGACGGTGCATCGATAGCTCAGTGGCAGAGCGGTGGGGCGTTTACCCATGCGGCCCGGGTTCGATTCCCGGTCGATGTATGACATTTTTTCTATTTCTTATTTTCACAGCCAAGTATTTCCTCTTATGGGACCCCGAGCACTGATACATCTGGCTCATCTGGAGATTCAGTAATTGAAGATGGTGCTACAAATAACTCAATTATTACTACAAATAACTTGCAAAATAAAGATCATACAACTGAAACTACTGCCCACATGAAACACCTAGAAAGCGAACTACAAATGGCAAATAAATACATTGACAAGTTGGTCTGCGAGCTAGTGGAAGTAAAAAAGGTTAACGCTCTGCAAGACAAAATTATAAAAGAGTTTGAACAAATACGCAATAAAACTGAAACCTGCACGCCTTTGAAGAAGACAAAACAACGCTCCACTAATATTCAAGCGGATGATATGAAGGAAATAAAATTTTGCGTAAATTCAAATAAAACTAACAAGAAGAGATTAAAAAAACAGCGACAGAAGATACAAAACCTAATTGAAAATATTAAAAAATTAACGGAGGAGAATAAGAAACTGATATTGGATTTGAATATTTTAGTCACTAAGTTCAAGAATTTCGACAAAAATGACGATGACAACTCGACACCAAAAGAGACGCCGCAAAACGACAGAGATGAAGACACGTCGACTGATAGAGGATACAGACCATCAAAGAAGGACTCTATTCAGATATTGGGCTCGCAGCAAATCTTAGGTCTTGCAGCGGCCCTTATTAAGTCAAGAGATGGTAATAGATATTGCGATTATACAGTCACATCTACTATAAAACCATATGCAATGACAGAAGATATATTGAGCTATAAATTTATCAAGGAAGAAACAGAGTCCAAATTTATTTTATCTGTAGGTGAAAATGACTCTAATCCGGTAAAGGTTAAGGCAGAACTCTACAACTTCTTAAAAAGGAACCAAAATAATACTAGCATTGTCTTAAGCGTCTATAAAAATAATTACCTCAATGAAAATCGACTAAACCAGGAGCTCAAAATAATTTGCAATAACTTCAAAAACTGTTATTTTATTTCATTGAAAATGAAGTATCACCAGCATCATACTCACATAAAATCACATGTACCAAAATTAATCATGTTCTCAATTGCATAGACTATCAACAAAAATATTTAAATTTTATGTATAAAGACCAAAAAATTAATCCTCACCAAAACACACAACAATACAAGAAGGGTACAATTCCGTATTATTTTAACCTAATGAAACAAAACCAAAAACCCATAAATCTTATGAACAAACATGAATCAAAGCAAAACACAAATACGAAAGAAGGAAACAGGGCATTAAAGATTCAAACAGACACATTAAATAAAAATGTTAGTGAATCTATAAAAAATAATACGTTACCGCCAAAAAATTGCAGCACATTTTTTCGTGAAAAACAAACATGATGTGGAATCTAAACCATTTGTAATTTTTCATCAAAATATATCAGGCTGTTTGTCAAAAAAGGATATCATAGAATTAACAATTGATGACCTTGATTTTCATGACAAACCAGAGGTGCTGTGTCTTACTGAGACATTTATTAAATCTGGAGATGAAAAAAACATTCACTTGATGAATTATGCACTTGCGGCTAACTACTCGAGAAACAAAGGAAGAGGTGGCGCATGCATCTTAATTAAGAAAGGTTAGACTACAAAACTATAAACCTCTTCGATGATATTGCGGAAAAAATAAATGTTGTGCTATAGAAGTGCCATTAATTAATGCTATCATTGTTTGTTTATATAGAACCCCTCCTAAAAGTAAGAAAAATATTAACGTTTTCCTAAATAAATTAGACTTCTTATTACATCGCTACAACAGAAAATAAATACGGTAAGAATAAAAAAATATGTTCGCAGGTGATTTTAATATCAATAAATAAATAAATATCTCTGGACGAGACACACAGCGCCACCTAGCCCCAAACTAAGCAAAGCTTGTACTATGGGAACCAGACAACTGATATAATACTTATATACTTTTTTTTTAAATGAATACATATTATACATAGAAAACACCCAGACTTAACAAAAATATTTGAAAATTGACTTTACAAATATTTGTGTCCAGTGGGAATCGAACCCACGACCCTCGGCGTAGAAGGCAGGTGTACTATCCACTACGCCATCGGGACGAATACTTTAAAAAATAACATTCTCACTTCGCGCTACATAGATTTGTTAGACAACTATAACTTAAAACTGCATATTTCTGAACCAACTAGAGAAAAGGCATGCTTAGACCATATTTTCTCTAATATAAAGGACTTAAAAGGAAGACACTGTCAGTACAGCTGTCTGACCATAAATAATTACGTTCCAATTACGATTCAAAGTACGCCCCAGGAAATGTAGGTGAAAAAAAAGCTGTGTAAATTTTTCTAATTTTTGGATATGTTACGTATCATAGCGTATTTGAAGAAATATGTGAGGGGCAAACACTTTCTATGTCTGGTTTTGGAGATAATGACGTTTGTGTAGACGACTTCCCATATAAATTGCAAAATTCACCTGTTTTCAAATAAGTCGATATTTGACATTTTTTACAATGAGAACGGTTATTTTTAACTTTTGCAACATACTAACAGATTATTTGGCGACTTTTTTGCGATACAAACATATTCTGTCGCGCATTGGTCTTTATGATATTTCACCAAACGTCAATATTTTTGGGGAGAGAGAGAGGGCTCTAGCGGTTAGGGCCAATATGATAGTCCACAGGTTCAGACGCTGCTCAGCACAAGTTAAAATCACATTATTTAGAGCTTACTGCACATCATTGTATACCTGCAACCTGTGGGCTTCATACAGGCAAAAATCGCTCAAGACAATAAATGTTCAATACAACAATGCATTCAGGGCACTGCTGGGGCTGCCACGCTTCTGTAGTGCGTCAGGTATGTTTGCGGATGCTCATGTAGATGGCTTCAGGCCATGCTTCGCAAACGAAGTGCCGCCGCACTGCAGAGGTTCGTGGCAGCACTAACAGTGTCCTGGCTATGATTTCCAGTAGATTCTATGAGAGTAGGTATCTCAAGCAATGGATTAAAACAAACACAAGTGTCTGTAATTTTGTAATAATTTAATTATAATATCACAAACAACTTGTCAATATATTAAACTAAAAATGTAAAACTTATTACTAATTGTAGCTAATAAGGTAGCGTGTATGTTACTAACAATGTATGGGGCTAGTACCCTGAAATAAAGAATTTTTATTTTTATTTATTTATTTATTTATTATCGGTTTTCCGCTGTGGTTTTTCCCATATCTAAGACCTTGACATGGATCCGTTAAGAAAACTTTGCATATATGGTTACAAAAAATAAATATTAGGAAATATTATACTTAATTAATTTATAATTAATTACTTTCATTCAAGGGTTACTAAGAAGATAATATTTGTGTTATGTAAATAGGTAGGCTTTAAATATTTAATAGTATGCAAAACGTATTCGTAAATCTTAACCTAGTTTGCGAATATTTTGATTGGCAACTTGGTTAGGTACTTGACTGGGTCGATAGAATAAGTATGATTTCTGGAAAACTTGCAATGTTTTCCACCGCAGGCAGGATTTGAACCTGTGACTTTCAGCATCTGTGCTGTCGACGCCTCTACTAACTGGTCTACCGGTGTAATAACGCGTGGCAGGGCTCCATCTACCGCGATAGTTTTCCAACTTAGTTCCTAGCGAGCGACTAATTCATTCTTCACAGACAATGATATTATATGTAGGTTCTAGGTTGTAGATACGCCACCTGAGCAAAAAGTTGTTCCTTCAAATTGGTCTCCGTGAGACCAATGTGACAGTCTTGTGTCAGTCAGGCTTTGGTCAGGCTATGAGCTGCTCAAGCGAATTTCACGGAACAACTTTTTTGTACAAGCAGTATGGAGGTACCGTGTCTATAATAAAATGTCTTTGTTCACAGACTGAAGATAGGTAGCCAAAGTGATGAATGAAAAATTGTATATCTAACACGTGTTCCAGATTTGGTATTCAAAACATGTATGCTTAAAACTATTGCTCAAAATACTTCAGACTTCATTCATCGTTTTTCAATATATAAAACTTAGAAATATTTACAGAAAAATAATATAAGTAGGTAAGTAGGTACCTACAATATTCTCGTTTTTCATAATGTCGTTTCAAAACTTTATAAAAAGTCAAATGTCATTCGAATTGTCAGTCAAGTAGCGGATTTCGTGTTTCTCCCCAAACCTACAAACCTACATATAATATCATTGACATATAATATCATTGTTTCTCCCCGTGAAATATCAAAATGATACAACACAACACGTTACGTATGAAAACAATATAATTAGATTAGACATGCCATCATCATCATTAAACGAAACATCCGTACACAGCACTAACTTAAGGTGCCAGCTCCACAGAGTAGACGTGAGATGTAAGGCATCTGTCAAACAAGGGATCGTCGGACACATAAGACGTGCGACATCGCGCCGCTTGAAACCTTTTTCATATAAAATGTATGAAAGAGAAGAGTCAAAGCTACACACGTCAGACGCGTCACGCGCGTTCCATCGATAACGGCTGACGATCGACGACAAATAAGAGATTTTGTCATTTTTACAATGAAAACGGTTATTTTTACTTTTGCAACATACTAATAGATTATTTGGCGACATTTTTGCGATACAAACATATTCGGTCGCGCATTGGTCTTTATTATGATATTTCACCAAACGTCAATATTTTTGGGGGAAAAAGGGTAAACCTGAGTTATTTTTGAAATGACTGCGTGAGGTTTATTTTTTATCTGGGGGCACGGCAGTGCCCCCACCAAGTCGAGCTGAAAGCGGCACGGCCGTACCATCCTTTTCTCGAACCAGTTCAGGCCATTTTTGACCCCCTTATAACTCCCTTGTCGATAA
Organism: Phthorimaea operculella; assembly: GCA_024500475.1. Lineage (NCBI taxonomy): Eukaryota > Metazoa > Arthropoda > Insecta > Lepidoptera > Gelechiidae > Phthorimaea > Phthorimaea operculella. The sequence continues at coordinate 221,593 of JANFCV010000312.1, read as the reverse complement.
GTTTAGAACCCTCATTTTATCTTATCAAGCACTGCATAGACACGATACATTTCAAATTTCATTTAATTTGGACCAGTAGTTTAGAAGTTATAGTTAGTCAAAGTTTCTTAATTTTCTGCCTGACTGACTGACTGACTGACCGATCATCAAAATTCTAAGGTACTTCTAGCAGACTGAGAAGCTTGAAACTTAGAATACACCTTGTATTTAGTGTATGAATAAAGGTAAAACTATAACATTCTGCAAATTCGGTTGCAACCGCATAACTAACTTTGTATTTCCATACAAATGTATAGGATTACAAAGTTAACTTTGCGGATAGGCTTTGAGGAAATCTGTAGCTGAGGCTCAAGAAGTAGTTCCAGTTATGAGAAAGAGGAAGACTGTCTATCTACAAAAAGAAATGAGATCCCACCAAAAACATTTACTTGTAAAAAGAACCAAGTCTCGCCTCTCAGTTCATCTACTGTAAAAAGTTGTGAGATCCATGTGATGCCAAGTCGGTTATTGATTTATTCAAGGACTACTTCAGGGAACTTTCATCTTAAGCTATTGCGTAGTTAGGTAACAGACATCATCTTACAGTAACTATATCGATATTTAAAAACTTTTATATTTACAATAACTAGAATGACTTGGCAATCGCACACTATTTGCTTGTGAGATACGATGGTCTAGTGCGATGGCCGGGTCATTCTAGTTATTGTAAATATTAAAGTTTTTAAATATCGATATAGTTACTGTAAGATGATGTCTGTTACCTAACTACGCAATAGCTTAAGATGAAAGTTCCCTGAAGTAGTCCTTGAATAAATCAATAACCGACTTGGCATCACATGGATCTCACAACTTTTTACAGTAGATGAACTGAGAAGCGAGACAGTTCTTTACAAGTAAATGTTTTTGTGTTTTTCATCCGGTAAACAACATGACATATTTTGATAAAAAATGATGAAATAAAAAAACATTCTATGTCTAGTTTTTTTGTTATATGAGTTTGAAAGTATGTATGGACGACTAGCAAAATATACTTTCAATCTCTATAACAAAAAACTAGACATAGAATGTTTTTTTATTTCATCATTTTTTATTAAATGTAATGATTTATATATAAATGTAATTATCGAATAAAAAAATAAAAAATAAATCTCACGCGTTCATTTCAAAAACAACTCAGGTTTACCTATTTTTTCTCTAAAAATATTGATGTTTGGCGAAATATCATAAAAACCATAAGCCGTACAGGATATGTTAGTATCGCAAAAATGTCACCAGATAATCTGTTAGTATATTCCAAAAGTAAAAAATAACCGTTCTCATTGTAAAAAAGTGTCAAAAATCGACTTATTTGAAAACAGGTGAATTTTGCAATTTGTATGGGAAGTCGTCTACATAAACGCCATTATCTCCAAAAACAGACATAGAAAATGTTTGCCCCTCACATATTTTTTCAAATACGCTATGATACGTAACATATCCAAAAAGTAAAATTCACGCAGCTTTCTTTTCACCTACATTTCCTGCGGTGTAACTACTTTAGTATAGAAATTATTTTTTAACCCTAGAGTGGGCGCGTTACTCTGTATAACGCAAGTGGGCGCGTGTGAGCATTTTGCCGCCCGTACTAATTTTATAATTTTTTCAGAAAATGTTCAATATTTTTTATTTATTATGCATTATTTGGTTAAAATAGACTATTAACTTTATAAAAATAAGAATACTCATGCAAATTGAGTTATTTGTTTAAGACAATAGGGCTTTTGACCAACTTTGGCAATAATTGTCAGTTTTTTGGAACATTGGTAATCTAAATGGATATAGATCATATAAATTCCAAAGACATGACGAATCTTATATGTTTTCAAGATCTACATTATATGTCTGAGCAAAAAAATATTAACAACAATTCACGCAATGTTCATTGCACAGTAATTATGAGCAAACATTAGACCCTGTTTTAGCCCTATTTTTCTTAGTAGGGAATAGATACCATGCATATCACTTCCCGTCGTGAAGTTAAAAGTTTGGTCTTCAGGTAATACAAATCGATTGATTAGCTTTTAAAAATAATTTAAATATGATTCAAACATGTTTTACGTGCTATTCAACATGAAACATTTACAATATCGATATAAAAATTGTTACATAAGTGGGCGCGTGCTTAGCAATTTGCCGCCTCACGACACACCCTGTTGACAAATGCTTCGTCCTGCGGCCGCTTGCATACGGATCCTGTGGATTTTTTGTGACACAGGAAGGGCAAATGCAGTGGGGCAGCTACTCAAAAGTTTAAGCTTGGCAAGTGTATAGTTCAGAAAATATTTTAAAAAATCTACCGTCGGCGGCAAAATGCTCATAGCGCGCCCACTCTAGGGTTAAGGCTGCATATTTCTTAATGCAATTCATTACGTAATTGCTTTCGATTCTGTAAAACGAATAAGTATTACGAAATGAGTAAAAAAAGTATAAAAGTAATTATAAAAGTAAATATAATATTATTAATTATAATACGTAGGTAGGTAGATGACGATAATCTAAATGGTTACCGGTTAGATGAAAAGCTTTAAAAGGGTTTCAAATAATATTTAAATCAAGCAAGTTTCATAAGGATGCCAACTGAATTTATTATAAGTGTACCTATCTACAATCTATACAGGGTGTAAGGAACAACTTTCCATAAGAAAATATATCAGGCAACGTCAAAACTTGTTTGATTTTCCATAGGAAATGCAGACAGCTGATTGTGATTTTGTATGGGAGGCCGAATTTTCTTGGCGTCTTAGGGAAAAGTTGTTCAGTTTGATGGTCTGAATGTAGCCCAATCAATCTGAATGTAGTATTCGGATAGCTGTCCCTTATACTCCGTATAAGCACAATTTTTATTTATCAAACAAAACAAATAACATACAAATGTACGAACGATACAAAAACAGTAGTACCTACAGCGATTCTTGCGAGGGATAAACCAATTTATGAAACTAAACTACTTGCCCCCAAAAAATAGTTCGACAGGTGTATGATTTTCTTTTTACATCTGTCAATCGTGCAAGAAGTTCTATTTTCAGTTTCAGACCTAAGTACCTTGGGTATTGTGCAGTTTCACGTCTTGAAAAGAAAACCGTGATTTTACTAACACCCGATATAAGTATATTAGAAGTAAAGTAAGAATTTAGAAAGAACTTACCAAAAACGATCGCGCACACCGCAACCACAATCAAAACCGCCTTCATTTCTTATACACAACAGTTCACACTAAACTCATAAAAAAAACTAGATTCTATGACTAGAAAAATCGATATCACCAACAATGTCTTTGTCACCAACTATATGACAAACTAACTAGCTGTGATCCGCCATACTAAAAACTGAACCGAATTAAAAAGGGGTCAATTTTTGAACGGATTAAAAAAAAGACGTCCGCCCTGTTGACCTAATGTTTGCGTTGTGTAACTGTGTAATAGTATGTAGCCGTTCATAAAGTTCCATCTCATCTCAGAGTGTCCCTTCCCCGTATCTACTCGCACAAGGCTGCGAATCCACCAGAGCTGTGCGAGGTAGCTAAGCGGTGTACGAGGAAAAAATCCACCAATAGAGTCACTTCATTTTCCTAGCCTCGCTCAGCTCAGCTCTGGTGGAATAGGGTTAAGCGAAGCGAGACCATTCTACATACAAAACAAGCGAGAAATGGTCCCCACGACGTAGCAAATGACTACGACACGTAGGATCCTCACGCTACGTGGTTAACTAACCCCCCTACGACGGAGGAACCACACATGTTTCATGTAGGACGTAGCACATGCTACACCATTTTCTATTTTCCCGCTACAAAGGATGAATGAAAACTTAATAGTCCTCTACGGCGTAGCATTAGCTAAAGAGGTAACGATTTTATATTACTGCGGAAAGAGATTGTGTAATCTCAATCGATGACGCCATCATAGACAGCAAACGGGACCGACGGCTTAACGTGCCCATCCGAAGCACGGAACCATCTTACTTGCGGACAATCAGGTGGTTCAGCCTGCAATGTCCTAACCATACTGGGAACAAATTCACAAAGTGATAAATATCAACTTTGTGAGTGACCCCACCGGGAATTGAACCCGGAACCTTTGCGTGGCAGGCAGGTTACACAACCATGTCAGAGGCCTGCTACTTGCAGTAGGCGGTTGAAAAACTCTGACACCAGGGTTAATCGGGTCGTTGAACGACTCGGTGTCCCACACGAAAAGAGAGAGAGAAGAGAGTCGATAACGCGAGCCCCGGAGATAGAATGGGGATGAGGTCTCAGATAATCTTAAAGAATATAGAAGATAGAGGCAGGAGAGTGAAAGTCTACTGTACTGCTTGCCGGTGGCACTGGGCTCGAGCACCTTAACCACCGGGAGGTCTGTCCTTGTTGGCCACAATCATCAGTACCGTTAGATGGTCGTAGCCAGAAGAAAGCTTACAGCCTCGTTCGTCGATTGTACTGGGCTGGAGCCCATTAGCCACCGTCGTGAGGTCTATGACATCTGGGAGGTGAGTGAAGCCTCGTATCTGCCGAGGGCAGCATTAGTGAAGAGCCGTCTGCCACATGGACATGTCCTCATGGAATGACAACTGGCGAACGAGACAGTAGACTTCCACTCTGGCTGCGACCATATAACGGTCCTGATGGTGATCTTAGATCTGCCAGCTAGGTCTAGGTTGCTGCCACCAGGGCTGACGAACCTATTAAGGGTTTTGCCTGGCCACGTCAGTCGATATCGTTATTGACCAGTCAATAAGGGTTTTGACAAGTCAGTAAGGGTTTTAACTGAGGCTCTAAGGCAATATCGTTATAGACTGTTTTTTTTTCAGTCAATAACGTTAATGACTGGTTAAGGGTTTTGCCTGTAACAAATAAAATACAAAAGTTGTACGCTTGAAACTGTTCTCCAAAAATACTACAGATTTCATTCATTATTCTTTAAAATATTAAGATTTACCTAGTGGCTCGACACACTACGACCGAAATTACGCGACAGAATTCGGCGTAATTACGCCAGCAATGTTATTTGCATTACGGATTCAGCCGAAACACGCTTTAGCCGAAATTCCGGTGCCGAAATTCCGTCGCCAAAATTACGTCGCCGAATTTCGACGTGATTTGTACCTACTTAATTTCGTCGCATAAAGTGTGTCATCCCAACCAAATCCCAACCAACCGAAAATTGACGGAACCGTAGTGTGTCTACACACGACATTTTAAACAAAAAAAAATATACAAATGTTTGTGGTGAGGGTAAGCCCTAAAAAATTTTTTATTTTTTTAGGGGCTTTAATTTCACCTAGAGACTCGGCTAAGAGAGAGAGGCTCATCTCTACTTTGTACAAAATCGCCGATCAGCTAATTGATTTACTATGGGAGGTCCAATTTTTTATTTCATTTTTCGACCCATGTTCCATGGGGAAAGTTGTTCAGTTTCATGAGTACCTTGACCTCCTTTCGGCTTGTTATACCCTTTCCGTTACTCCCGGTAAAGTGATATTTTACCAGTGACCGAATCGGAATCGAAATAAAAATATTTGGACCTCGCATACAAACTTGCCGATCAGCTGATTTCAGTTACTATGGGAGGTCCACATTTTTTTTTCGTATTTCGACCTATGTTCCTTAGGGAAAGTTGTTCCTTATCACCAGCCGATTCTGAGTTATCGCTATCGGTCACTAGTAAAATTTCATCCTACACATCCTATATCTAGGCAAAAAATATTTGTCTTGCAAGATGAATCGATTATACAGTTCGAACATTATCGTCATAATATGTTCAGCATAATTCGTTAGATGCAAGTTAACATGCTAAAGTTGGGCAATCATTATGCCTAGTATTTCCATTGAGTCATAAATTCAAGCCAAGATTGACGTTAGAACATTAAAACAGACCCTAATTTGCAAAAGTTTGCTAAAACTGTTTCTTTATTATAAATATTTGGAATATTAATGCAATTATGTTAAACGGTGTGAGTTAAACAAATAAAATTAATACGTTGTAGAATTCGATTCTTACAGGACACTTCCTTGGCTAATTCTTGTCGCCTTTTCAAGTATGAAGAAAATACTTAGAGGGCAGAGGTTATAAGTAGGTGATACTGTCGTTTTTTGGGTCAATATTTGAAAACCGTTCTTCGGGTCCCTTGACTGGCGAATTTTTTATTTTCGTTTTATGGTTATTTTAATATTGCATAATTATTAAGACTTTAATTCGAAGTTATTAGTGAAAAATCACTTAAATCGAACCACACGTTTCGTCAAAATTCAACTTTGAAATTTGAGGTGCCAGTCAACGGGACATTTTGCGCCAGTCAAGGGACAAAATGAGCTGCAACTCTTAACATTTGCTTTTAACTATGTTTAGTTTCGTACCATACGTTTTGTTGTTTCGCGCCATTTCGCCTGACAGACCGCGACCTGTGACGTTGACGTCGGCCGACGCCATTTTTTTCCTTTGTTCGTTCAGTCCGTTCGATAATCACGCGGCCGCTGGCAATATAACCTCACTTTTCGTTGCTCGCGTCGCGGCTGCCGATAGCCACATATTTTTAATTGTTTTCTTGATTGGGGGCCAACGGGGCTGATTTCTCATGCGGGGAGAAATCTTTTAGTTTTTGCGTTTTGTACAGCGAACTCTTTGCTGTCGCAACCATAGTGATTAGTGGAGAAATCCTTTGTTATTTGTGTGTTAAAAACATTATTTGATGTCGAACTGTGAACTATAGTGAATATTGGAGTAAAGGATTTCGAGATCAAGCGGATGTTCCAGTGCCGTGAGTTTAGGTTATTCTCTATTCCTGTGCTCCTCAAATATCCTGATACCTGATTCCTGTCATACCTAGACTCACAAAGAAACGGCGTCATAATTCGCACGGTAAGCAATTCGCTGCTAGGTTCTGTATAAGTACGTTAATTGCAGTGATTTAGCAACATTACGTGGAGGTCACCACCCTGATGACCTTTAGTACAACCGGAACTTGGTACATATACTTTAGACATGAGCTGCAATAGTGCGGTAGAATATTAGTCATATTGTAGGAAATTAAGGGCCGTTGCAGACGGATCCCAGAATTTCTCGGCCGGAAATTTTCCGGAACGAAAATTTTCTCATTAAATTTATTTTATTTAGCTATAGCAAAGAGCACTACGAATCGTAGTCAAATGTTGTTCCGAGGCTGATCGACCATTTAGTTTTAGATTTTAAGATAACTTTAATTTGCTTCCACTGCGCTAAGATCAGCTTCGGAATCAAACATTTTTTGGTAGCAGAGCGTGGTTGCTTTATTGCAACATAGTTAACCGTGATTTAGTATTAAGCGTGTTTTTTATACTACCCACATATTTTATTAATTTTGGAAAATATTTTTTCGTTTTTTTTTTTGTGACTATATTGTTTGCCTAGTGAACGGTACCTTATCGGTAAGGTCTAGGCCAGTCAACTAACATTTATTTTGTGGTATTTGTTTATTGGTTTTTCGTTTTTATTAAGTCGAGTGTGTAAAAGTTGGTACCATGGCTCCCTCGATCGCCAGGTATAGGGCTGCTATAAAGACAAAATTAAGGTGGTTTACTACCACAGCGGCAATGATCGGCCGCGAGGACCGGGAGGACGCGCTCTTGAAAAGTGCACTACAGGCAGATGAACGGGTTCGAGTTGTGTCGGAACACCTCACAGAGTGCCTCATGCTCCTTGAGGAAACTCCTAACCCTGAAGATCAGGTGCTGGTCGAGGGCGATGTAAGCCAGTGCTTGGAGCTGGCACAGGACATTGAGCAGGCAGCTGCGGACATATCTAGGCGACGTGACGGAAAGGAAAAGCCATTCCGTGGTAAAGTGGGACAAGGATTACAGGTGCCTCTTCCGCCTGTTACGGTTCCAGTCTTTGCAGGCGATTACGCCGACTGGCCGGCGTTTGAGGACCTGTATAGCAGCGTGGTCCACACACGGACGGACATAATGCCAGCGTACAAGATGGCTCAGCTGATGTCCAGGCTACAAGAGCCTCATGAATTGCTGACGCATTTGGCGGTCTCGGATAGCAATTATGAGGTGGCGTGGAAGATCCTTACCGACCGGTATCGGAACAAGCGCCTGATTGTAGACAGGCTGTTAGACCAGTGGCTGTCAATACCAACCATAACGCGAGGTACGGACCTCCGCGAGAAAATCTTCCACCCAGTCAGCGTCGCGGTCAGCGCACTGGAGCGACAGGGTTTGCCAGTGGCGGGCTACGGTTATATCTTGGTCACACAGTGCTTCGCCGCCTGCCGAGCGAAATGGTCGCTCGATTCGAGCAGCTCCATGGTGGCAAGTCCTCGGACCACCTCCCGACCTACGAGGATCTGAAGTCGTTCCTCGAGGCCGAAAGCAGGCGAGTGGACGTCCAGGCTGGTGAAGCCCCACGCAAGGAGACCTCTGCCCCTCGCCACCCGGAACGGCCGGGTGCACCGGCGCGAGGAGGCAACAGTAGGCAACCCAGGCGGTACAACACCGCATTGGAATCAGGGTGTGGTTACTGCAGGGAGACAGGCCACAGGGTAACAGCGTGTCAGGAGTTTGCTGCGCAGCGGGTTCAGAGGAGACGGGGTGTGGCACAGCAGAGGAGTTGGTGTTATCGGTGCCTGGGGCCGCATCCTGTGCGCGAGTGCCCTTCAAACACCAACTGTAGGTACTGCCAGGGTGCACACCATCCGCTGCTCTGCATGAATCGCTCCGGAGACGCCGGGGCAGCGCTGGATCGGATCAGCGAAGGAGCCTGCCCACCAAGGGAGGAGCAACGCTCCCACCCCTCCAGGAGGAGCCCACCTCCGCATCGGTCACAGGGACAGGCAGGGGACGTCAACAGACGGAGCCCACTTACCCAAGGACGTGGGGACGATCCCCACCACGGCAGCAGGTGCCGGATTGGGAGGAGCGGCACAGGAACGTGGCAAGGACACCCATCCCAGGTACGGGATCCAACGGGCGGGTGTCAGGAGAGCACTAGGCGGCCGCCAGGGTACATGCAGTATTCTGCGGGCTTGAGCCACCTGGTTGGGTCTCAAGACCCACGCATGCCTCCGCCTATGCCTGAGTACCCGCGGCTACAGGCGCAACCTCGGTACGGACGTTTGCCGTTGGGGTACTATAGAGCTCCAGCCATGGCCTTTATGGGCAGACCACCACTTTACCAGCAGGAGTGGGACCCATACACAGGTTTGGGTAGCGAGGGGATACCCCCGCGGGACGCGGCCTCACCGCGTTTAGATTCCCGCTAGGTAATCGCCGCCTACTCATCAGCTTCGGCTCCCCGTCCAATCACGGTACTTTTGCCAACGGCTAAGATTTGGGTATGGGGATACGGTGGCCGGACCATTCAAGTAAGAGCCCTACTGGATACAGGGGCTCAGGGATGTATTGTATCGAGTAAGCTGGTGAGTAGGCTAGGCCTAAATGTACAGCCAAGTGCGGATGAAGCTGTAGGCATCGGGGCCTAAATGTGCCTGACATTCGGGGTCAGACGAACTTTGAGTTCGCATTAGGTAGCACATGTACAGGGTCAGCTATCAAGTCTCAGCCGTGGTGCTGGATGAAGTGGTTGGGAAACTCCTCAGGTTAGGTTACCACCAACGGTACGAGGGTTAACCACAGGGTTGGAGTTAGCTGATCCTGATTTTGATACTCCTGGTACGGTGGACGTACTTCTCGGGTCAGACGTCCTCAGGAGATTTTGGTGCAGTAGGAAGAAGGTACTCCAGGAAGCTGGTTTGGTGGCCGTAGATACCACAGGGGTATGTTGTTCTCGGCCCAGTTTGGAGACCTCAGGACCTACCAGAAGGGATACGGTCCTCTATGGTAGTGTGCTGTCAGAGGTGCTGCAGAGGTTTTGGGAGTCTGAAGAGCCGCCCACGGCGGACAGACGGAAGCCAGAGGATGACGAGTGCGAGTTGTTCTATCAATACAACACTGCGAGATGCCCGTCAGGCAGATTCGTGACCAGGCTACCTTTTCTCCCAAACCGCCCCGCTTTAGGTAGTTCGCGACAGCTCGCGGAACGGAGACTACTCGGAATGGAGCGGAAGATGAGGCGAGACCCAGCACTTCGGCAGAAGTATAGAATTTATGCGGGAATATATTCAATTGGGCCACATGTCGGTGTCCAGCCTGGATTGGAGGGTGTCGAGCATTATTACATTCCACACCTGGCTGTCTTGAAGTCACCTGAGGCGAAAATACGGGTGGTGTTTGACGGTTCTGCTCCTACCTCGAATGGTGTGTCTGTGAACCAATGTTTGCACGCGGGTCCTAAATTGAACCGGGACATTGTGGACATTCTCACAGACTTTCGTTTGCACCAGGTAGCGTTCGTCGCAGACGTCAAAATGATGTTTCGCCAAACCATGATACATCCGGATGACCGTCGGTATCAGCTGATTTTGTGGCGTGAGAGCCCAGATGAGCCGATGGTCACATACGAACTTAACACGGTGACGTATGGACTTAAGCCAAGTCCGTATTTGGCAGTACGTACGCTGCGAGTTGGCCGCACAGGAAAGGGTAAGATATCCTCGAGCCGCAGCAGTACTGGATCGCGACGTCTACGTGGACGATATCTGCACGGGTGCTGATAGCGTGGAGCAGGCGCTAATTCTACGAGACGAGCTGATCGCGATCATGGGTTCAGGAGGTTACGAGTTGCGGAAATGGTTGTCCAGTTGCCCAGAGCTCCTGGCTGGTTTGCCAGGCGAGTTCCATCAGGACCCGCACCTCTTTGAGAACCCGGACAATCCAAACACGTTGGGCATCCTCGGGGTGCAATATAGGCCAACGCATGACGTATTCACGTACAACAGCGGTCGGCAGCCTTTTGGCCGGCAAGGGCCACTGACTGGCAAAATGATATAGGGGCGGGCCGCACTTGTGACAAAAAAGCCCCAGATCCTGATTACACATATACGTAAAAAGACATATAATAATTATATGTATAAGAATTATATTATAATTTATCAAAAGGTGAAGAAAATAAATAAAATACTATTGAAATTGTTTTGAAATGTTATTGGAAAATAATGAAATAAAAAAGAAATTATATTTTCAGTGTGATGTCTGAGGTTGTAGTTGGGAGGCTATTTCTTGTATGTTAGCTGTCATATTAGTGGTTGCAATTCGTAGAATAGCTCTCAAATGCTCATCTGTGAGACGAGATGCATATTTGTTTTTTCTGTAATTATTAACAATTGAAAAAGTTTGTTCGCATAAATAAGTGCTACCAAAAACTGTGATAAACTGCTGAGCAAAAACTTTTCAATTCGTCGAAATCAGAAGGCAAGCTACCATAAAACTTAACGAGACCATTGAGTTCATAGAAAGTGCTTTTGAGAACATCATTAGATTGGAGATCAATAATGTTCATTTGTAAATGACTCGGTACTTCCTCAATATCACATAATTTGCGGGTTTGCAAATACACTACTTTAAGGTTGTTCAGATTTCGCGCGCAGCGAACATAATGCTTTTAATGTTAATGACATCCACGGGCCGCAAGTAAGACGTTCGCGGGCCGCAAGTGGCCCGCGGGCCGCGCGTTGCCGACCGCTGACGTACAAGATTGAGCCCGACCTTTTGGAGAAAACCTGGACTAAGCGGTCGGTACTGTCGACAATCGCTAGAACGTTCGATCCTAACGGATGGATCGCCCCGGTTACGTTCAGGGCGAAGTGCTTTTTCCAAAGGTTGTGGCTAGCCACCAGCGGACGGGACGACCAACTCTCCGGAGAGTTGTTGAAGGATTGGCTCAAGTTTGTGACCACCCTACCAGGGATTGTGCACATCGCGAGACCCCGCAAGTTAGTCCTATCGGTGGGATGTAAGGCTACCCTACATGGGTTTTGTGACGCCTCGGAGCGTACGCGGCAGCTGTATACCTTCGGACAGCAAGTTCAACGGGAACTGTGCACGTGCGTCTGGTTATGGCCAAAAGTAAGGTGGCACCAGTCAGAACTAGATGGACCATCCCCAAGTTGGAATTGGCAGGGGCAGCTCTTCTAGCGCGCTTGCTAAATCATGTAACCTGCAATCTGCGTGGTACCATCAACTTGGATGAAACGGTGTACGCGTGGACTGACAGTCGGATAGTTCTGTGCTGGTTGCAGACGTCGGTACATACACTTGAGGTTTTCGTGGCAAATCGGGTGTCACAGATTACGGGGTCGGAAACTCCGTTAGTGTGGAGGCACGTACCGGGAGAATGGAACCCAGCGGACTGCGCTATGCGCGGGTGCAGGGCACCTGATTTGGTGAGTCACCCACTGTGGTGGGGACCTCAATGGCTGACTGATTCGCCGCAGGAATGGCCATTCAACGAGTGCAGGGCGCCGCTTGGGCCACCTGATCGAGGTTTGCGAGTGAACGTGGGGCAACTCGTACCGAAGCCTAACCCAGCTTTCTTGCTGGAACGGTATAGCTCCCTCGACAAACTTCTTGGGGTGACAGGTTGGATCAAACGGTTCGTGAACAACTGCAGGAAGCCTCAAGCAGAACGGAACTTTACACCTGTCCTCTCGCCTGCGGAACGGAATGCGGCTCTATGCTCATTAGTTAGAGTCGTCCAGGCGGAACATTTTGAAGAGGAGGTCAGGCTGCTCAGGGATGGACGTGGAAAGCTGAAGGGAGGAATTGTGCGCCTCAACCCATTCCTGGATGAGCAAGGTATGCTCAGGGTTGGAGGCAGACTTCGGAACGCTAGCCTGCCCTTTTCGGCTCGGCATCCACTGTTACTTCCAAAAAGGGGACCCTTAGTTGAGCTCTTAGTCAGGGATCGTCATGAGAAAAACTCGCACGCGGGCTGTAATGCGCTATTGGCCATTCTACAGCGCGAGTTCTGGATCTTATCGGGACGACGAACGGTACGTAGCGTTGTGTTTAGGTGCTTGCCTTGCTACCGTTTGAAGGCAGCCACAATGCAGCCACAGATGGGAGATCTTCCACCGGACCGGGTGACGGAGGCCTGGACGTTTGCAGGTGTGGGAACGGATTTCGCAGGCCCTTTCATGGTAAAGGCATCACGCCAGCGAAACGCAAAGTCTATAAAGGCGTACTTGTGCGTGTTCGTGTGCCTAGCCACCAAGGCCGTCCACTTGGAGCTCGTGGCCGACCTATCTACGGAGGCCTTTTTGGCAGCGCTGGAGAGATTTACGTCGCGACGAGGGCGACCAGCGCTGATCAGGTCGGATTGTGGTACCAACTTTAAGGGTGCTGATCGGTGTATGAAAGAAATTGTAACGTTCTTAAGGAGAACGAAGAAGCCATCAGCACGGGCCTCTCCCGTCAGGGCATTACCTGGGTGTTCGATCCACCAGCGTGCCCTCACTGGGGTGGTATTTTTGAAGCGGTTGTAAAGTCCGCTAAGACGCATTTGTTGCGCGTCGTAGGGTTAACAATTTTGACTTTCGAGGAGCTGGCAACCGTGTTTTGTAAAATTGAGGCTGTACTCAATTCGCGTCCTTGTGTCCGCTCAGCTCAGACCCAAATGATTTAGAGGCCCTGACGCCAGGGCATTTCTTAATTGGCCGCCCACTTAACGCCTTGCCGGAATATCCCTATACGGAGGTGAATAGCAATCGTTTGTCGCGTTATCAGTTGTTGCAGCAAATGACTCTAAACTTTTGGAAGCGTTGGTCGCTTGAGTACTTGCACATTCTGCAGCAACGCCTTAAGTGGACGGACAGGACTGAACCCCCCTGCATTGGGGATCTCGTTCTGGTTAAGGATGCCAACCTACCGCCACTGCGTTGGCGCCGGGGGCGCATTCTCAACCTGTTTCCGGGTAGTGATGGCACTCCTCGAGTTGCACAAGTTCAGGTGGGGGATTCAGTTCTTAAGCGAGCAGTGGCTACATTATCACGCCTGCCATGCATAGAGCGGACCGATGGGTCGGTCCGGGTTTAGTTTCGTACCATACGTTTTGTTGTTTCGCGCCATTTTGCCTGACAGACCGCGACCTGTGACGTTGACGTCGGCCGACGCCATTTTTTTCCTTTGTTCGTTCAGTCCGTTCGATAATCACGCGGCCGCTGGCAATATAACCTCACTTTTCGTCGCTCGCGTCGCGGCTGCCGATAGCCACATATTTTTAATTGTTTTCTTGATTGGGGGCCAACGGGGCTGATTTCTCATGCGGGGAGAAATCTTTTAGTTTTTGCGTTTTGTACAGCGAACTCTTTGCTGTCGCAACCATAGTGATTAGTGGAGAAATCCTTTGTTATTTGTGTGTTAAAAACATTATTTGATGTCGAACTGTGAACTATAGTGAATATTGGAGTAAAGGATTTCGAGATCAAGCGGATGTTCCAGTGCCGTGAGTATAGGTTATTCTCTATTCCTGTGCTCCTCAAATATCCTGATACCTGATTCCTGTCATACCTAGACTCACAAAGAAACGGCGTCATAATTCGCACGGTAAGCAATTCGCTGCTAGGTTCTGTATAAGTACGCTTTGATCTCCATCATTTCTAAGATCCTTGAGAAATCCATGTGTGGGAGACTCATTAGTTTCATTAACAAAAACAACATCATCAATACTCAGCAACATGGTTTCCAAAAAGGAAAATCGACTGCTCTTGCAGCATTTAACCTGACCAACAAAATCTTGGAAAGTGTTGATAGAGCCATCCCTACCACAGTGGTGTTTTTTGATATGAGTCGTGCTTTTGATTTTGTGTCTCATAGCATCCTGTTAAGCAAATGTGAGCGGTATGGGATTAGAGGCATGGCACTGGCCTGGTTAACAAGTTACCTTAGCGGACGTAGACAATATGTTGAGATTCTTAATATTAATGGTAGGAATGTAAATCAAGTAAAGTCGGAAGCACTGCTGAATAGGGTCGGTGTACCGCAAGGTAGCATATTAGGGCCAATATTGTTCCTTCTCTATATAAATGATTTGCCGCAGGTTACTCCGCATTATTGTACGTTGTTCGCCGACGATGTTTCAATCGTCATAACGAGTAAAACAAAAGACGCCGACGAATACATTCTTGATGTAAACAACACAGTAAAAGCTATATTAAACTGGATGTGTAATAACAATCTCAAAGTTAACCTTGAAAAAACTAAATACATCCAATTTTGTAACCAAAGATGTGAAAATAGAATAAATTTTATGATTTCCAATACAGATCGTGATATAACTGAAGTAGAGACGGTTAAGTTTTTGGGAATCACACTAGATCGAAATTGTTTATGGAAATCACACATTCAAATTGTATGTGATAGAATCAGCAGATATTCTTATGCTCTATGGCGACTTACTAAAATAACTTGTCAGAAAACCGCAGTTATGGCATATCACGGGTACGTTGGATCCATACTTACGTATGGGATAGTAATATGGGGTAACTCCGTTGACCTTGAACAGGCTTTGTGGCCCAGAAACAGTGTATTCGCTCCATCTTTGATGTGTCTCCTATGACTTGTTGTAAGCCCTTGTTCAAAAGATTAAAGTGATGTCTTTGCCATGTATCTACATATACGAAGTGTGCAAATTTGTACGAATGCAACCTGATTTATTTCGCACTAAGAAAAATACATTGCCGAAGTACAATAGAAGATACCCTGACAGCATATTATTACCAAAAATTAGAACTACTTTGTATAGTGATAGCTGTTATCCTATGGCCATCAGAATATTTAATAAATTGCCTAGTGATGTTAAATCCTTGCCATTCTCAATATTTAAGAAAAAACTTAAGCTATGGCTATTAGATATGTGTTTTTATGATATCAAAGAATATTTAAGCATTAAATATGTGAAAATTAATTAAGGAATATTAATATTAGATAATTTAGATATTTATAAACTGACTCTTTGTTAACATCATAGCTAAATATTATTTTGTTTACCAATACTTTTGCATGCCACATTAGGCTAATTATGAGCTCAAATATTTATTAAGATAAGATCTCTGTACACCATATTTAACGCAAAATAAATGTCTTATGTCTTATGTCTTACGTTAATTGCAGTGATTTAGCAACATTACGTAGAGGTCACCACCCTGATGACCTTTAGTACAACCGGAACTTGGTACATATACTTTAGACATGAGCTGCAATAGTGCGGTAGAATATTAGTCATATTGTAGGAAATTAAGGGCCGTTGCAGACGGATCCCAGAATTTCTCGGCCGGAAATTTTCCGGAACGAAAATTTTCTCATTAAATTTATTTTATTTAGCTATAGTAAAGAGCACTACGAATCGTAGTCAAATGTTGTTCCGAGGCTGATCGACCATTTAGTTTTAGATTTTAAGATAACTTTAATTTGCTTCCACTGCGCTAAGATCAGCTTCGGAATCAAACAAACTAACTAGAATTGAAATAAAAGACGCCGCTGCCAATCAGGCACACAACAGAGACACCACGAGGCTACCTGAAACATGACGAGCCAGCTTGAGATATGGCGCAGCCAGCCTAAGAGACCAATAGGCAGCCTGAGAGGCAAAGCAGTGAGCCAGAGAGATGATGTAATCATCCTGAGATATGACACGGCTAGCCTGCTACATGACACGGCCAGCCCGAGATACGATGTGGACAGCCTTAGAAATCACGCAGACAGCCACAGCCACGAAGCCATCAGTCTGAGACAAGACGCCAGCCCGAGTGGCCTGTACCTGTAATGCAACGCAGTCAGTCTGAATGAGTCATGACACGGTCAGCCTGAGATATGACGCGGTCAGTCTGAGACACGACGCGGCCAGCCTGAGGTAAGATGCGAACAGCTTGAGAAACGATGCAGCCAGCCTGAAACACAACAAAGTGCGCTTGTGATAAGAAGCAGCCATTTTGAGTGACTACTAGGCATCCTGTGACACAGCGCAGTCAGTGAGACATAACGAGGCTAGCCTGAGACAAGAATTAGCCAGCCTGAGACATGAAGGAGACAGCTGAAATACAATGAAGCGTATAATGGCTGTAGGTTTTGTGCAAAACTAGAGCAATCAAATGCAGAAATTTCATCGTAATAATGCAGTGTATAGTCAGTCAGTTATACATGAAGAAACGTATGTATGTATGTATGTATGTAATAACTTTATTGTACCACACAAGAAATCAATACAATATAAAACTTAAATAAATTAAAAGATTGTATAGGCACAAAGGCGGACTTATCCCATTAAGGGATCTCTACCAGTCAACCTTTGAGAAATCCAGAGGACATGGTGTGCGCAGGTAAACTATGGTACAGTTTTTAAACAATATATAGTTCATGATCAATACAGGAGATAATAAGTAGGTACATACCAAATAGACTAAACTGATACTAAATAGAATAACTAACTTACAAATACACTATATACAACATTATAAAATACACTATATAATACACTAAATAAAAAAAATACCTATATCATAAATATACAATACATAAATACAAGCCCTATAAATCGTCAGAGTCATTTTGATCTACACCCCAAAGTTTTCTTAAGTTTAATTTGAACGTGATGATATTTGAACTTTTCCGCACATCTGTTGGAATCTTGTTCCACAAGCGTGCAGCACCGATGGTGAAAGACTGTGAAAATGTTTTTGTCCTGCATGCTGGAGTGTGGAGGGAAAGATCACCGCACGAACGCAACCGACTGTCAGTGACATTGTCTCAACCATCTCAGCCGCTGCCTCAACTCCGTAACGTGGTCGAACTTTCTTAGTCCAAAAATAAACCGGATGCCCTGGTTTTGAAGACGCTCCAGCTTGTTAAGAAGATCCTCATTAAGATCTTGAGATAAACGTCTTGCTAGCAAGCACACGTGTAATTCTGTAACTATGGTGATTTGACTAAAGTTGTGCAGCTCTACATAGGTAAAAACCATACATTAGTAGGTACAACGAGCACCAAAATGAAGCCAGCCCAAGTGACTACTAGGCTGTCTGAGACACGACGTAGTCAGTCTGAGAGACGATGCAATCAGCCTAAGACACGACACGGCCAGCCTGAGACACGACGAAGTCAGCTTGGAAGACGACACATACAGCTTAAGAGACGATGCAATCGGCCCGAGACATAGCGCGGTCAGCCTGAGACATGACGCAATGAGCCTGAGACACGACGCAGTCAGTTTAAAAGATGACACATTCACCCTGAGAGACAATTCAATCAGCCTGAGACATAACGCAGCCAGCCTAAGCAACTAACCAAACACATGAGAATTGATGAGTGACTCACACTATCAACACGGCAAACGGTGCTGCTCACCTCCTAGAAACCCTTAATATCCACGACCATTGGGCACCAGCAATATCCACAGA
This sequence comes from Phthorimaea operculella, assembly GCA_024500475.1. NCBI lineage: Eukaryota > Metazoa > Arthropoda > Insecta > Lepidoptera > Gelechiidae > Phthorimaea > Phthorimaea operculella. Next base: position 203,293 of record JANFCV010000312.1, on the reverse strand, counting down.
AACTGGGCTGACATGGGGTGGTGCTATTCATCTCTGTAGACACGCCACAAAACACGAAAGTATGCACAAAAAGTACAAAACCAATCAATTAAATAACATGTGTCCTTTGACTGGTAAGAAATGTCCATTGACTGGAGAAAATGCCAGTCAAATGGCGCCAGTCAAAGGACCGAATTTTATGTTTTTTGTGACTTATTCGTAAACCATTAAATATGATCAAAATTTGTAAACAAATCTTAAATCTCAATGAAATATGTGACATTATGTTCAAAGAATAATTTCTTTGTAATAACTCTTTCACTTAGAAAACATGCCCAGGAAAAGGACCTGACGCAAGTATAAAAATATGACCCGAAAACTGAAAACCTCCTATTTTATTTTGGGAGTGCCAAGGAGCCACCTGTTTCCTCTCCTGAGATGACGAAGAGTTCCTGGCAGAAGGAGGAAACAAGACCTAGCTAATAGTTCTCTTAGTTGCAACATACGAGTCGTTAAGACCACGCGTTCAGAAAACACAAAAACGTGTGACCAACATAAAACGACAGTTTTATCGATGAACACAGTTAAATATTGTACTATTTATATTTTATTACAAATCTACATTATATAAGGATTATTTTAATAGGTAAAATATTCCATCATGTCCAGCTAGATAAAATTCTACACGTGTTTGAATTTTGGAACAGCTAAGTGTGACACGCGAAGAACGCGTATTTTACCCCCGATTTCAGGTTTCAAATCAAGTTTTAGTTAAATATATTTTATATATTGTGGATGGAATTTAACTTTCCAGATAGCCAATTAAACATTCTTTTATATGAAAATTAGTTAAACTCTGTAAGTCTAACTTTGAAACAATTAACGTGTGACCGCAAATTTTGACCTCTCAAAGATTCACCCTTTTACTCGCCTGCCTTTCAGTAGTTGCAGTGTCACACGCGCTGCTGAAACGAATATAACGACACCTCATATCATGTGTCAAAATCCATCCAGCCGTTTAGGCACAGTTTAGGTTCAAAAGGTTTAGCAACACGCGTTCAACGCTCGTCTAACTTTTTTGTGGTAAGGCCCATAATCAATACAAAGTATAAAATGTAGTCGCTTTTTGCATTTCTCTGTCGTGGAATTCGCTAACTCCTTCTTAATTACGCAACGGATTTTGATGCGGTTTGTTATATAAGGTCCTATTAAATTCACTGCAAATATTTTAGGGGCAGATCAAATAAAATATAAGCATGTACCTACTAGGCAAATTTTTAAAGAAATCTACACGCTAGTTTTCGAGAAAACTGCATTTAACTAAAAAAAAACGAATCGCAAAAAGTGCATCCTGTTTGTCCTAGAAACACACACTTCGATGAATTTAAATTACGCGCCAAACGCGCCGTGCTGTGATTGGTTGGTTGTTAGTGTGCGTGCCGTGTAAGTGAATCATGTTTACATGGCGGAATGTCAGTCGGGTCAGTCAAAGGGTGTTCACATAATTAATTAAAAAGTTTGTTTGAAAATGAAAAAAAAAATCTAGCGTGTAGATTTCTTTTAAAATGCTTTAGATGTTTTTCTTATACATATTTACGCATGCCCTTAAAATATTTGCAGTGAATTTAATAGGATCTTATAGATAAGGTGATTCAAAAGGAAGGTTTATAATATGTATAACACTTGGCTTTGCCTTTTTCCCGTGGGAATTTCAACAGCTAACCGAAAAAATAAAGAAGGACTGCAGTTTTTTACGCCTTAGGAGCTTCACACACATAACGTAATTTTGTGCGTTATTTTTCGCAGAGCTAAACAACGATTGCGTTTGGGAAATACGATTTTCCACCTTATTTTCATACAAACACGGTTTATGTGAAACTGTTTGTCAGACGCATCCGTTAGAACAAAAATATCGCACAACGCAACGTTGCGTTGACGGAAGAATTTGTCAAATAATTTGATATAAACCATTTTTGTATTTAAATAAGGTCAAAAATCGTTTTGTCCCAACGCATGCGGAATGCCAACAATGCAAAATAATGTCGGAACGGACGTTATGCGTGTAACGCGCCTTAGTTAAAATCACATAGGCATAGGCTGCTGGCCGATATTGCCTAACACAATGTTATTTCTAGGACATCCATTCAGCCATAAATTTTCGCAGATCAGGACATTAAACATAAGTCTATAAGGCAATCAATAACAAGGCATTTGAAAAACGGCTTCTTTATGATAATTTGAGAAAATTAACTCAATTATGTAAAACTTAATGGCCTAAACCAATGAATTTAACACATTTTGAAATATAACAAGCATAATTCTTTAAACCAAAACTCCGATCGCAGTCATTTTAAAATTTTACTAGTGACCGATAGTAAAAAACCGGCTGGTGATAACTGATAAAGGAACCAAGGAACATAGTCGAGATAAGTAAAATAAATTTAAGCCTTCTATAGTAGCTGAAATCAGCTGATCGGTATTTTCGACTTATGCTTCTTCTGATTCTGAGTTTACGCTATCTACCACTAGTAAAATTTCACCCTATATAAAGCCAGTGTTACTATAGGTACACTGGCTTTATACCGGGAGTAACAGAAAGGGTATAACAAGCCGAAAGGAGATCAAAGTACTCATAAAACTGAACAACTTTCCCTATGGAACATGGGTTGAAATATGAAAAAAAATGGACCTCCCATAGTAAATCATTCAACTGATCGGCAATTTTGTATGGGAGCTCCCACCTATGCTTAAGATACAAAGTTACAGTAGTTGTAGAATCTAATGCCCTTTAGTTACTTTCAATACCGTATTTAAAATATCCATGTGTCTCACACGGAAATATTAAAAATCAGAGCGTCACGTACAGACATTTTCGTGGAACGCCTTTGAAGAAATCATCTATTCACAAAACAGTTCCCTAATAACAAAACTATATTCCGCTAAACTTTATTTGTAACTACAGTTTGTTGCCAGAGAATAGGAGGAGGTCAAGGTACTCATGAAACTGAACAACTTTCCCCATGGAACATGGACCGAAATATGAAAAAAATTGGATCTCCCATAGCAGGCAAATCAATCAGCTAACCGATGGTTTTGTATGGGAGTCCATTTATTTTTCATACCTCGACCCTTGTTCCATCATTGTTGTATGGGTCGTCCAATTTGTTTCATGTTTCGTCTCATGCATGTTCCATGGGGAAAGTTGTTCAGTTTCAATCCGGAAAATCCTAACCTTAGTGCGGATGAAAATGTTATCCTTGATTATGTTATTAACCTTAACCTCCTTTCGACTTGTTATGCCCTTTTTGTTACTCCCTGTATACCTAAGTATTTCTTACTTATATTTCTAGAGCGTTGTTATTTTGATATTAATACCTACTCTACTCTAAGTAATTAATAAATTACTTAAGTATTAATAAATTACTTAAGTATTATTTATATTCAGTGTTGCTGAGGACATGTATAATTTTTGCTGGTGACCTAATATATAATAGATCGTTATCATCAAATCATTTCCACATTTTTCTGCATTTAAATTACTTGGTTTTTTCGTGTGGCAATTTTGCAATAAAGTGAGCATAGGTACCTATTATGAAACACTACCGGCCCATTAGCGGTTTCACCCACTGAGGGGAAAAGGCATTTTACCGGAATGTGTTACCTGTAGGTACATAATAATATAAACCTTCCTCCTAAACCACTCTATCTACTAAATACAAAATACCGCATCAATCCGTTGTGTGGTGCAGGAGGAGTTAGCGAATTTCACGCAAACTGTGGCAAAAAGCGACTTCATTTTATAGGTCTGTAGCTGCCGTACACACAAATATGATCTAATTCATTTTATGATAATAATAATAAAACATATTTAAAAAATATATATAGGGTATCAATCAATGTAAGTAAAGTCATTTTAGATGGGTATCCAGTTTCAATTCAACTATGGGAAGCCATGCAAACCATGCAATTAACAACTTTCCCCTAGGAATATTATGTCAGAAAACGATAAACAATTTCGACTTCCCAATCTTCCCATACAACATCACTGTCTGCATTTACTATGAGAAGTAAAAAAGAAACTTGTCATTTCCTGATATATTTTCTAATGGAAAGTTGTTCACTTTTAGGGTCTGAATACACCCTATCAGTATTCAGAGAGCTGTCTCTTACACTCTGTTTATGAATTACTCCTATAATACGAGAAGCAGTAGGTAGGTACCTACAATTTTACCACACAAAAATTGTTTAATACACTCAAACATCAATTTTCTCATAGTTTTATGCTCGCAATGTAAGATTCATTCATGAATTCCATGATAGGGTAAATAACAAGGCACGATTATACGTAATAAGTAGGTATTTTATTGTAATGAACAAAATCATGTGTGTCACACACCCCAGATAACAGTATAGCAGAGTAGTTTTGGTTGTGACGAGAGTGCCTGCCGTTCTGGTTATAGCTATTACAATATTATTTGCTTCGTCTTTCATATCAGGCGTTGTTTGCGTTCACACTTCAAAAATTAATACCAAACCAATGTTAAACACGGGTCTTACCACAAAAAAGTTTGACGAGCGTTAAACGCGCCTCTAGCTTTTTTTGTATGAATTTTTATTTTAAACACGCGTTCAACACTTGCCTAACTCTTTTGTGGTTAGGCCAGTAATGTCATTGTTAAAAGAACGAGTATTACTCACTTTAGGTACATAAGTTCGCATGACTGTTTGTTTTTGTTTGGTGGAGGGCTTATCCTCAAACCCTGAGCAAAACGCTCTGCCGCACTTATTTACAGTTTTATATCTGGTGGCTCTGGTGCCCGAGTAGGTACTTACAGTCTGTCTAAAAAGTCCTGACATTAAAGGCGGGTATTCATTGCGGACAAAATCCCAGGAACTTTGTATAAGACACAAAGTTCCCAACAAATGTTCCCACGAAATTGCCAGATACAAATTCCCAGATACACGCGTGAAGTTGTTGATATACAAAGTATCTGGGATTTTGTCCCCAACGAATACCTGGCTTCAAAAAGTAACATTTTCATACAAAATTGTTGCCATTTAATTTTGCAATGTCGTACAAAATGGTGCCCTGATTTTTTGTCAGGACTTTTTCGAATGACTATAAGTAGGTACCCTATTTAAAAAAGAACATTTTGAGAAACTGACATTAGGTACGAGCTGAGACGATGATGACGAGATGACTAAACGTTGTTCTACTAACATCTATGTCCTGTTCCCATCAAAATCGGTGTCGCTAGCGCCGGCTGGCAGCTTGTCAATGTTAGGCCTCCGCAGTTTCGCGAAGGACGGCTCAGTAAGTACGCCGCAAGCGTTGGTGGGCGCGTGCAGTCGGACGAACCTGGTGGAAAAAACTTGTTTCAGTCTTCTTCTTTTTCGTGTGGCACACCGAGTCGTTCAACGACCCGATGAACCCTGGTGTCAGAGTTTTTCAACCGCCTACTACAAGTAGCAGGCCTCTGACATGATTGTGTAACGACCGCCATCATAGACAGCAACCGGGACCGACGACTTAACGTGGTGCCCATCCGAAGCACGGAATCATCTAACTTGCGGACAATCAGGTGGTTCAGCCTGTAATGTCCTAACCAGACTGGGAACAGATTCACGAAGTGATAAATATCAACTTTGTGAGTGACCCCACCGGGAATTGAACCCCGAACCTTTGCGTGGCAGGCAGTCATACTAACCACTGCGCCACATCGGCTGGTATCAGTAATCAGTTTTTATTTGCATTGCCACATGGTTACATGGGTGTTTCGTAAAAAGCGATGTAGTTTTGACTCGACATCTGTTGACTATGGTCAACCGCATGGTGGCGGTTATACCACCTACGGTAGCATTCCCAAAGGGGGTTGACGTCAGGCAGGCGGCCGGTCATAAAACATTGCCAAATCCATTTGCAACATGATTTTGTGTTCAAACAAAACGTGGATAAGGGCAGGAAGATGATGATGATGGTTGTACGTGAGATCTTAAAATGATCACAGAGTTCAGTCAGCCTGTGGCACCCCGTAAAGGCAACGCAAAATTGTTTTGGTAGCAACTATCTTATGGCTATAATATCTTATCTACTAAACTAAAACTTTATTATCTAATGCTAGACAAAACAGTCTAATCATAATTTATTAGGTATTAATTATCCATGGGTTGAACCACACGATCTGTGGCGATCTTGCAAAAATTTTATGCGGCAGGATTCGATTCTGCGTAGGTTCAAGACGCAAGGACCTCACTGGATAACGCTGACACAGGACCGTTAAAGAGACTATACAATATAGAAGAGGCATTGAATTAGATACGTTACGTCGTTTAGAGTATCGTATTGCGAAATTTTCACTTTGAGATCAATGCTAAAAACGTATTTTTTTTGGTCTAGCGCAGTCATGAAATTACTGGCACTTACCATGGCAGGTTGAAAAATTTTGTATGACACGCACGGTGTAAAGTATGAGATACGATACTCCTTTGCAACCGTTGCAAAGGAGTATCGTATCGTATCTCATCTCATTCTGCCGTGTGACGCGTAACTCGTGTATCTTAAAACTGCTCTACTCGAGAAAAACGCATTTGAAGCGAAAATATGTTTTTCCTTTCTAAATGCTATACGTACATGAAAATCATTATAATTTTTTAACAAATCTTTTACTATAATCATTAGTTTGAAGGACATACAAATATATTTTTATAATATTTGATGCGGAATCAGTTAGAGCTGTTTGAAATTTGGAGCAGTGAAAATCTCATACAAATCGTATTACGCGAGGCCGTGTATCTCCGAGTTACACGCTTTCCGCGAGATAGGTTATATTCAACGTGTGTTTCGCGATGCGCCGCGCGCGCCTAGTAGCATTTTGACTGTAGTTAAATCGTGTAAGTGAATTACACGCGCGGCGCGTAACAGAAACGTACAACGTTTTTACTTGCCAAATTCGTGTATTTCTAATTGTATTGTAAAAAAAATATAGAAAATATTTTTTTATTCAAATGCCCCGTATAAAGTAGACAGCAAAAATACGATTAAGACATGTTAAGCGTGATCCGTGTAATTAGAGTTACACGAGTTCCGCGTAGCACGGCAACCGTTACGGTTGGTCGTACTTATCGTTATAATTATAAGACCTTACAGTGGTTTAATAATACATTGTACGTACCCATTCACGCCCCATGTACTACCCCAGGAGTTCTTGATGAGGAAGTACTGCAGTCCATGCTTGCCCCAGCCGATGGCAAGCACGGCGTGGTTCAATCCAGCCTTATGCTTGTTGCTGTAAAAAAACAATTTGTCAATCGCTTAGCTATACATATAAGGTTACATTTAATTAAGTACAAATCTCTTGAGGGTGTGGTCCACCTACTCACAAAACTGAACAACTTTTGTCAGAAACTTTTCTAGGAAATATGAAAATAAAAATTGTACCTCCCATACTAAGTGACACACATTTTCAAAATTTTTGTATGGGAGATTCAAATTGTTTTTTCATATTTCGAAGAAAAGTTTCCAACAAAAGTTGTTCAGTTTTGTGAGTAGACCACACCCTCAAGAGATTTGTAGGGTCAGGTAGGCTACAGTGACTCGGATTTCTTCAAACAATAAAATTTTATAGAAAACTTTGAAGTATCAAACTGAAATTCATATCTAGGATGCATTGATTATTACTCTTTCGTTTCACATTATCATTTTTTGCAATAACACAACACTAAGGTCACCAGACATTTTTTTCTAGAAAAAAAATTGTGAGTCACTGTGTACTACTACCTGTCTACACTGACTCAAACCCTGTGGTACACAGTGACTCTAACAGTTTATATAGACTTGGCAACCCTATTGCAAGTATAATATTTATTGAAACTATGCATTTTAATCAATTATATTTGTCAAAGTATTCTTTTCATATCATTACAATTGCCATAAGAAATATTTTACAATTGTCTGTCAATGTTTCTAAAAATAGAGTGATGAGTCAGTACTATATGTTAGAGTCACTGTGTACCACTTAAATTTGAGCCAGTGTAGACGCCCACGCTATTTTCAAATAATTTGCCTACAAATATTACCAGACTACTCTAAGAGCTAGCAAACCTAGCTTTTTACTTAGTATATGAACACCACTTTCGATCAAAATAATTACATTTCCTAAATCTTTCAATCAGTACTGATAAAAATACATGTAGGTTACCTTTAAAAGCATTTTTAGAGGTGCAAAACCATTCGCACATTTTTTTCACAATCAAACCCCACTGGAGTGCACGGATGATTGGTTTGTATGTGTTTGGTTGTCAAGAGCTACCATTTTGTTAAGAATACAAATAGATATAGCTGTCCTATTACGAAATATAAGCGTGAGTCAACGTACCCGCCCGAGTCACCGATCCCTACCTGACCCTACTTAATTAGGTAAATGTAATAACCCTTTATAAGGTCCTATTGACCTAAGGACCTATGACAACCGATGTGGCGCAGTGGTTAGCATGCCTGCCTGCCACGCAAAGGTTCCGGGTTCAATTCCCGGTGGGGTCACTCACAAAGTTGATATTTATCACTTTGTGAATTTGTTCCCAGTCTGGTTAGGACATTGCAGGCTGAACCACCTGATTGTCCGCAAGTAAGATGGTTCCGTGCTTCGGATGGGCACGTTAAGCCGTCGGTCCCGGTTGCTGTCTATGATGGCGGTCGTTACACAGCCATGCCAGAGGCCTGCTACTTGTAGTAGGCGGTTGAAAAACTCTGACACCAGGGTTCATCGGGTCGTTGAACGACTCGGTGTCCCACACGAAAAAAAAAAAAAAAAAAAATGGTCCTATTAAATTCACTGCAAATATTTTAGGGGCAGATCAAATAAAATATAAGCATGTACTAGGCAAATTTTTAAAGAAATCTACACGCTAGTTTTCGAGAAAACTGCATTTAACTAAAAAAAAACGAAACGCAAAAAGTGCACCCTGTTTGTCCTAGAAACGCACACTTCGATGAATTTAAATTACGCGCCAAACGCGCCGTGCTGTGATTGGTTGGTTGTTAGTGTGCGTGCCGCATGTTTACATGGCGGAACGTCAGTTGGGTCAGTCAAAGGATGTTCACATAATTAATTAAAAAGTTTGTTTGAAAATGAAAAAAAAAAAACTAGCGTGCAGATTTTTTTTAAAATGCCTTAGATGTTTTTCTTATACATATTTACGCATGCCCTTAAAATATTTGCAGTGAATTTAATAGGACCTATATTTTTGGAAATATTACCTACAATGGAACTCAGTAATTTTGAGTCGGCGTCATGCCAATGAAGCGTGCGAATTAATTTGTAAAAATCGACGCCGATTCAGAATTACTGAGTTCCATTGTAGGTAAAATTTCCAAAAATATATCATAGGTAGGTACCGATACTAATAATACTTATTATTTTTTGCTTTTCAGTTTTCGGCGGTGATATTTTTTGCTAAAAAGTTTTTATTGCTTTATGTAGAATTAGCCTTAGAGATATAGTCCGCGCGCCACCTGATGACGGCCGCTGTCATATATTTTCTTCGCTTTTTACCGCCTTTAGATCGCGCGCAGATAGTTACATTACATCCTCTGCATGTTATTTCAGGCCTTACCACAAAATATAGAGTTCACAGAAGGTTTACTCGAGCCATTCATAATTTTTGCGATTGACATTTGTTACATAGCCCGGGTTGCTACTGTCAACAATTTCAAAGTTACTAACTAAATTGTTGCCATTCATAGTCAATGTTGCCATTTAATTTTGTAATTTCATACAAAGTGGCGCCCTAATTTTTTGTCTACTCTTTTTTGCTGCACTGTAAGCGTCAAAATCGTCGCTAGTTTTGAGTGAGCCATCTGTATAGGCGCCCCGCGCGCCGTTTCCTAATTGGTCTTACCATCTTGCATCCACGAGAACGCCTGCCTTGTATTGGCGGAAGCTCTGGGCAAGACTATCAACCACCACCACGGCAGGGGCCTCGTAGCGAATCGCCCACTATAAAAATATAGAAAACAATATGTTAGGTTATGTGTGCTTTGGAGAGTTAAAACAGTTCCAGTAGCAGGGTATACAATTTTAGAAAACTTGTAAAAAATTCTATCGCAGGAATGATTTGGACCTGCGAATTTCGCCATTAATAGACACTGGCGACGTCCCTACATCTGGCCTACCGGCCTTCCGCAGCTCAAACGTACCCAACGCCAAACCTAACGTTTATTTATATAGGGTGAAATTTTACTAGTGACCGATAGCGAAAACTCAGAATCGGCTGGTGATAAGGAACAACTTTCCCCAAGGAACATAGGTCGAAATATCAAAAATTAATTTGAACCTCCCATAGTAACTGAAATCAGCTGATCGGCAAGTTTGTATGGGAGGCCCAAAATTTTTTTTCGTATTTCGACCTACGTTCCTTGGGGAAAGTTGTTCCTTATCACCAGCCAATTCTGGGTTTTCGCTATCGGTCACTAGTAAAATTTCACCCTATATATTTAACTTAATGCAAAATTTACATGGGCGGACTTAATGCCAAGGGCATTATCTACCAGTCTACCTTAGGGCATGTGGAAATGGACGAGGCAGGTGCAAAAATAAATGCAATACGGCACTTAGAACAGTTATATGAGAAATAAAAAAAATTGGCACGGATCTACGTTTCGCAACTAATTCCCGGCGACTAATTCGTTCTCTACAGATTAAATGCAAGCAAAGTTATGAAAAGCCGCGATAAATTGCATGCCAAATTATTATATGGCGCGCCGGTTGTAGCAATATAACTTCAAAGTTGTACGAAGAATGAAGCAAAATTCCAGAGCTTTTTCTAGGTGTCATCAACAAAACGTTAGCTATCATAAGCGCAGGTAATAGGTATACCTACCTACAACGGCACAGGGCCCCAAGTGTAATTTTTTTTTAACAAGTTTTACAAAGTATTGAATATTAACGGTACTGCATCAATATGTGCATTTTTGACTTTTTTTAGTGAAGGGCTAAAGTTGTAAAATGAGATGATTACCTTAAAAGCGTTGGTGTTGTTAGGTTCAATGAAAACAGATTCTTCTATGTGCGTCGTCGGTTCAGACGGGGGAGCCTTGCAATTGTGATCCTGAAACAAAATGTAATGGTCTTCTTCTTTTCGTGTGGGACACCGAGTCGTTCAACGACCCTATGAACCCTGGCGTCAGAGTTTTTCAACCGCCTACTGCAAGTCGCAGCAGGCCTCTGACATGGTTGTGTAACGACCGCCATCATAGACAGCAACCGGGACCGACGGCTTAACGTGCCCATCCGAAGCACGGAACCATCTTATTTGCGGACAATCAGGTGGTTCAGCCTGCAATGTCCTAACCAGACTGGGAACAAATTCACAAAGTGATAAATATCAACTTTGTGAGTGACCCCACCGGAACTAAACCCGGAACCTTCCAACCCGGTAAAGTAGACGATGTTCAGCCTCATGGTCAGAGCATGCCTGCAAATTTTTCGGTTCTTAGTTTCTTATTACCATGACAGCCGATGTGGCGCAGTGGTTATTATGACTGCCTGCCACGCGGAAGATTCCGGGTTCAATTCCCAGCGGGGTCACTCACAAAGTTGATATTTATCACTTTGTGAATTTGTTCCCTGTCTGGTTAGGACATTTCAGGCTGAACCAAGATGGTTTTGTGCTTCGGATGGGCACGTTAAGCCGTCGGTCCCGCTTGCTGTCGGTCGTTACACAACCATGTCATAGGCCTGCTACGGTTGAGAAACACTGACACCAGAGTTCATCGGGTCGTTGAACGACTCGGTGTCCCACACGAAGAGAGAGAGAGAATACAGCGAATTTAATACTACCTTTGCGTCATAGGCAGCATAGTCGCCGACGGCAGGTATACCCCGGTCTCGAACGTAGTCAAACGCGTGTATCGGCCACGTTCCTCTCTTGTCACATCCGTGAGCGTCATGGCTGAAAATCAAAACAGTAAACCTAAGTATTTAAAATCAAAAACCTGACTGTAATTTAAATATAAGGTCCTATTAAATTCACTGCAAATATTTTAAGGGCATGCGTAAATATGTATAAGAAAAACATCTAAGGCATTTTTAAAAAAATCTACACGCTAGATTTTTTTTTTCATTTTCAAACAAACTTTTTAATTGATTATGTTAACATCCTTTGACTGACCCGACTGACGTTCCGCCACGTAGACAGGATTCACTTACACGGCACGCACACTAACAACCAACCAATCACAGCACCTTTTTTTGGCGCGTAATTTAAATTTATCGAAGTGTGTGTTTCTAGGACAAACAGGGTGCACTTTATTCGTTTTGTTTTTTTTAGTTAAATGCAATTTTCTCGAAAACTAGCGTGTAGATTTGTTTAAAAATTTGCCTAATACATGCTTATATTTTATTTGATCTGCCCCTAAAATATTTGCAGTGAATTTAATAGGACCTTATATTGTAATTTACGTTTGAAATACGCCATTTTCAATTTATGGAATTTTAATAGCCAGTCGCACTTGCCTCGCTGACACGAATCTAATGTAATGACACCTCATCCACATACAAGCATTCTCTTGAAAAACATTACCCTACGTTCGAGGCGGGTAAAAATGAACCAAAATGACTCATACATCTGGGTCAAGCAAACAAGCAAAATTCCAAAATTGTGTCGATTTCGAATTTCTTTGCTGCTAAATCAGACTAAATGGACTAAGTCTAAAACCTAAACTTTAGAAATGCAAACCTGACAGTGAGTGACTATGTAATAGAACGCTCGTACACTTTTCAGAACCTAGTCTGCATTAACTGTTTTTAACTGATGATTTATATGTAAGTAAGATTGGTAGAAAAGATCCCACCAAAATCATTATTGTAAAAATGTAGGGCAAGGTCTAGTGCAGTGTTTTTCAAACTTTTTGTCTACGCGACCCCCTTCCAGGCAAAAAATCAATGGCGACCCCCCAGTTGGGTCATCATAGAAACATAAAATTATGCAATGGCGGATACAGAAAAACTACAAGCGTTGTGCGCATTCTTAGGATATTTTTCTGGGTAGGCTGAAATTTTTAGGCAAAATAAGCCACAGCGAGCCGTAAACATTGCGAGCGTAGCGAGCGAAAATTTTTACGCTAAAAACTAGCGTAAAAGCTTGGAAGTTAGTGAAAAACAGGCTGAAAAATACACGTATCGCGAGCGAAGCGAGCTCGACTTTTCACGTTACAATCAAGTCAGGAGCATTAACACTACCCGTGAGTGTAAAACAGGCAGAAAGGTGCACGTACCGCGAGCGAAGCGAGCTCGACTTTTCACGCTATAAATAGGTAAAAAACTTATACAAAACTGCATAAGTACCTACTGCTTAAAATATCAGTACGTTTTGAAAGTTTTGAAAAATAATCATGCCCATTCTTTGTCACTAAAATTGTGTTTTACTGAATTTTATCCGACCACCTACCTGTGGTTCTGCCTTGACTCTTAGCTTTTGCCGGCGACCCCCCTAGGAAGGCTCCGCGACCCCCCTGGGGGTCGCGACCCACAGTTTGAAAAACACTGGTCTAGTGCATACTTAAAAACATTTTCAAACTATAGGTAATATTATCAAAACCAAACCGTATTATAACCAAAAGGATAATATTAGATTCAGGGGGATCAAAAGTGTCTCGAAGCGGTGCTTAGAACTTGGCCGGCGCACTACCATGTCCTGCGCAGGGCTGATGATGATGACTTACGATCTAGAGCAGTCTACGAGAGCCTGTACGGACAGCTCGACGAGTTTCTTAGTCTTGATGAAGAGCGCGCCCTCCACTGACCCGGCCACAGCAAACGCCCAGCAGGACGAGCAGCGAGCGGTTTGTTCTGCAGAACAAAAACAACATTTTTTATTATTAGTATTGAGAGCTGTTTTGCGTGAGAAGTCGGAGTTTCGGCTGTCTTATTTTTCTAAATTGGTTTTTCGCCTTTATTATTGGGCTATTGTGGCGAGATTAACTACTAGTACTACTACTAATGGCGAAGTAATAATATCGAAAGTCGCAGGTTGAAATCTTGCCTGGGGTAGAACATTTCGCAAGTTTTCTAAAGTAATAAAAACAGGTCACTCGCCTTTGACAGGAGAAACAGCTCCTTTAGTCCTCCAGTTCCACTCCTTAGGCAGTTTTGAGGTATCGACATTCTCTCCTTTAAACAGCGGGGGCCTCGGTTTGTCTTTCTTAGACTCCGCTGGGAAAGCCGCTCCGGAGCGCGCTTTGACCTCCACATCCAACCTGGTAATAATGATAATAATATAATCACAACTCCAGTTACTGAAGAACCCACTTAGGTACCAAGTGTATCTTGGCCTCTAACTCATGGCAGGGCTCTTTTTTGCAAATTTTTCATCAACTGTATACCAAACACGGGAAGTGTTTTAAAAAAATTGTATTCAAGTGGACCTTCGCACCTGTCACTGACGAGGTTATGTCCAACGCCGAAGGGGGCTCCCTCACGGTTGCAGGAATTGATGAACCGGCTACGTTGAGTCAGCAGGTTTTTCCTCACCGCCTCTTCCTTAAAATCGGCGTATGTTCGATCGAATTCATTTGTGTAACTGAAAATACATATCTATACATCTAATAAAATCGTAACTGGTCGGGGTAACAGGAACCTCTTATAGATTTCAGAAAACACCTCTATACCGCGTTTTAGAAAACCTCATCTCCATAGAAAAGCGACATCTAATGAAAAATGTTTTACCCCAAATCATTTGTTCGCGATAATCTTCGAAAATATAGTACGTGTGTACATTAGACTCTTTGTGGTGTGTAGCTACTAGCCCTGGTCAACACCTAGGATACTTTTTACCGCGGGAAAAACGCTTATTCCTACGTGAAATACGATTAAAATATTGTTCTGTGGCTGTCAAAAAGGAGAAACCTCTTTTCAAAACCTCTATATTTTTTATTGTTTTTGATTGATTTTGACAAATTAAAAAGACATCAGTTTTGACGTTCATTGCCAAACACCAGTTTTATTTACAACGCCAGTGAGAGTATAGTATTCTTTGTATTTACATGTCTTCATTGAGAGTATAGTATTTTTTGCATGTCTTTATTTGGTAAAAATATCGTATTGAAATACTTTATGCAAAAATAAATCCTGAATGTAAGTAAATTACACTCATTTATTAGAATAAGGCGCATGTGGATTGGCGAGAGCTGTGCAATATTTTACATGCACGCTGCTCCCCACTCCCTGGACGAAATTATCCGATTTTACGACAATCTGAATAGAATTTGGGAAGATACCACTAATAAGCATCACACAGTTTATGATTATTTGCCATAACCCTATCAGCCACAACAGTCCGCCGCTGGACATGAACCACCACACTTCGCTTGCAGCGCAGTTCAAGATGTTGCATTACAAGGAACGTTGCTGCCCGTTCTTTAGTTGCTTTTTACGACACTAACAGGTAGAATGGGGGTGATGCTATTCTATACAGGCATCACACGACACAATAATTTATTATTTTTATGTGTACCTATCATAAGATTATCTCTCTTTTTCAGAGAAATTCCTCCCTGTCTCATGGGCCTTATACTTAGCCAAGTAAGGAGAGGCCATTGTCAGACTCAGTAGTCACGGAGGTAGTCAAGAGCTTCCTGGCAATGCGACACGTACTGAGTATTGCGGCTTTTTGTGAAGTGTGATAAAGGTGAGGATGGATTTTTAAAATTTTTTGGCTGTTATGTAGAGTTTTAGGAATAATACCAGTAGAGGATAATACTATTGGTACAATGTGAACCGTTTGAGCTCTCCACTGGGTTCTAATTTCGATTAAGTGCAAATACGAAGCATGAATTTGCTGCTGCCCGTTCTTTAGTTGCTTTTTACGACACTAGCAGGTAGAATGGGGGATATGCTATTCTATACAGGCATCACACGACACAATAATTTATTATTTTTATGTGTACCTATCTTAAGATTATCTCTCTTTTTCAGAGGAATTCTTCCCTGTCTCATGGGCCTTAGCCAAGTAAGGAGAGGCCATTGTAAGACTCAGTAGTCACGGAGGTAGTCAAGAGCTTCCTGGCAATGCGACACGTATTGAGTATTGCGGCTTTTTGTGAAGTGTGATAAAGGTAAGGATAGATTTTTAAGATCTTTTGGCTGTTATGTAGAGTTTTAGGAATAATACCAGTAGAGGATAATACTATTGGTACAATGTGAACCGTTTGAGCTCTCCATTGGGTTCTATTTTCGATTATGTGCAAATACGAAGCACGAATTTGCTGCTGCCCGTTCTTTAGTTGCTTTTTACGTCACCAACAGGTAGAATGGGGGTGATGCTATTCTTTATAGGCATCATAATAAATAAATAATAATAACTTAAGCTCAAAGAGTATGTAGAACCTAACGAGTACTGGACGCGTCTTCGATGTAGAGGAACCTAGCCTGTGGCAGGCTTGCAGATCGGAACTGGTAATTTCGGACAGCTGCATTTTGTCACCTATTACTTTTGCAATAATCTCAGTTAACCTTTCATCCTTGGTTTCAGCGACTAGGGCATGCATTCCGGAATTCCGGAATTTCGTAATTCCGGAATTTCAGATGGTTTTTTCCGATATTACAATTCCGGAATTGAAAGATCTAATATCGTTATTCCGATATTAGTATATTATTATTAATTGAGGAAAAAGGGTTTTTCCTGGAAAGATCAACAGTCACTGTGACCTTTGTAAATATATTGTGGTGTGGCTGATCGTTTTTGTAGATAACGGGCCATTTCGAGGAATACCACAACCTGTTTCGGGTTAAGAGATAGACCTCCTTCTAGGACCATTTATGGCCAGTAGCCGCCCGTATTCTGGCTTCTTATTTGCACAAGTACCTCACGTTTGCAGATATCTTGAAGCTGTGTTTCATCATCCTCAGTGCAAAATCTGCAGTATGTAGATTTGGTACACGAGATTACAGTGTCGACTCAGAAAGGGTCCTTGTAATCAACCTGAGGTTATACCGAAACTACGTCCATGCGAACTACCGATGCCTCGCAGAGTAGTCCATATGGATGCAGTTTCAAATTCCAACTGTCTTACGTAAGATCACTTTCTTACCTAAAGAGATAAACTGATGAACAGTTGCCTAATTAGTTATATCAGTTGCCTTTTGTACCGTCTGATTGTCCAAAACGATGAGTATCCTTTGTATGTCAAGTTGAGATGGACACACGCATTCTCGGTCTTGATTTGGGTTTTGACAAAATACACCAGAGCAAGCATGCCTCTTTCTCCTGGATCCATTTGTGAACCAGGCCCATTTTGCATTTTTAAAAATGCTGTTGTTTCCTTACATATTTATCTGATTTGTTCTCAAAAAGTGATTTAAAGACGAATTCTACGTAAGCAATTGTTTATTATATAGTTACACTACTTTAGATTGAACAAAAATGAAAAAATCACGATTCCGGAATTGGTTCCGGAATTCCGGAATTAGGCCCTAATATCGAAACTCAGTTCCGGAATTGATAAGCTTCCGATATTGCATGCCCTATCAGCGACCCCATGGAACAAGAGGACCTTTCTTCTCAGGAGCAGGAGAAGCAGTGGCATTCTTGAGATGGATCTCAAACTGTCCCATGTGGAGTAGAGACTCCCATGAGAGTAGAGGTCAAACTCCAAATTTAATGAGAAGTGGTTGCAGTGCTGAAATTCTTAATTACGGATAGTGATGATAAGCCACTTAATTACTTAGTGCTTTAATAATGTAAATACAAACGCAGTAAGTTTCATTTATTGATTAAAATATGTAGAGCTAAATTAGTGAGTATTATTGTCACGACTACCTACCTGTGTAGTACCATCTATTGTGATTCATATTTCGTAGTGTTAGTAAGTAGGTACTTAAGCTACTTTTTCTTATTTAAAGAAAATTAATTAAGCATAACTTTTTTGTTAGTGTAGTAAGTAATTACTTTCTGTTTATTTTATTTCGGTATTAATGGAGTTGTACTAATTATATTGGTAATCCGGTTGCGTATACCTACTCGACAACCCCAAACAGAAGACCATGGCGCAGAAAAATTTGGAGAGCAGACCCCGCCCCACCTTATGTGAGGCGGTGCAAAGAAGTGTAGTGTGAGTGAACCGATGGGAGGCTCAAACGAACGTAACGTCCGTTTCATCTGCCGTAGATCGTGCATGCATCTATCACTTCAAAACTTAGCGATGTATTTTGATGTTTAGAATGGTTGCACACAAATGTCTTGATCAACATCGATGATAGATAAGTTACGATAACTTTTATTAGCTCTGGACTGTTGGCACACAAGCATCCCTTGGCGAGACGAAGTTCGCGGGCACCAGCTAGTACAACAATATTTTAGAATATTTTTAGTACCTGGTTGAACGAGTTTCCTGCGATGATGAATAGATGTCGTTGTTAATTTTAAAACAATTCTCAAAAAACAGGTCAAAAACCTATTAAAACGTTAAAATATTTATTAGAACCAGGATTTTTTTAAATACTTTTTACGGTATCTTTTATCGATTAAAAACCCTGATTGATTACTATTACAATGAATAATGGTTTCAGCAATGAGGCCATTTTTGCAGATTAAAAAAGTTACGTTTTTTACGCTAGATGGCGTTAAACAAAACGCACGCAAGGTAGTTGTGTGGTCACAAAAAAGAAAAACAGACGTATATTTATGTCCTGGCACATGACAAAGCGCTGATCCGATCTTCGGTGGTGGTAAAGAAGACGGCTGTTTGACAGCTTCAAAAGAAAATCATATAGCTACATTCGGCAAAGATTTTGCGCCCAAAGAGATGCGAGTATTTTGTTCGACCCCTGGTATGGTAGTATACAACTATAATTCTCATAAAACTGAAAACAAGAAATTGAAAAAATTGTCATGCATCGACCGGGACTCGAACCCGGGCCGCATGGGTCAACGCCCCACCGCTCTGCCACTGAGCTATCGATGCAGCGGTAGATCCCTGTCAAATCTTTCAATCTCTTGATGCTCGTCTCCAAGCGACGATCGATTCCCATGCGGTCCAGGTTCGAGCCCCAGTCGATGCATGACAAATTATAAAATTTCTTATTTTCATTTCCGGATATAGCACTGTGAGTGCATTAAAATCCCAATAGGTAGGTTTACTAACTTGACGTATACGACATCGTGTACCGGCGCCCTGGTGAGCAAAGTGAACTCCCGAATGGGGTCCAGGCGAGCCCAGTCCTCCAGGTTGTTTGGGTCCAGTGTCTCTTTCACGTCGCATTGGCGGTCTGCAAATATCATCATATCAATTTAGGCAAGTTCAACTGAGTACGCAGGAAAGGAAAGGCATGCTACTAATGTAAGGGACATCAAAAAATTACCTCAAACAAACAATTTGAGAACAGTTGAGAATATCTCAAACAAACAAACCAAGCAAACCATAGAACACTATATCAAATGCAGAAAACCTACTGATACCTGATACTATAGGTACCTACTCCTACCTACGCTTTCGTGGCTAAAGATGGTCGAGTTAGGCTATCGATCCCGAAACACCGGCAGATGCCACAACTTAATAGGCGATCTAATGTTTCGACACCAGTATTCATGGGCGTCGACTTGGTAGATATGAATGACCATGATATTAAGTATTTTTGTAAACATTTGTAAGCTGCTCACCTGAGAATCTGAATTCGTCTTTGTTAAGCTCCTGCTCCTGGTATGAGGAGTAGATGTGCTCGTATCCATCACATTTTGGACCCAGCACAGAACTGTCAATTTGCACCGTGTATCTGCAAACACACAATAGCATAATCAATGAACTTCCTTCAGTTACAGACAACGATACATTTATATGGTTACAGTTTTCATTCATACCCTAAGAAACGAATACCGTCTCGAACAATCTTAGGGTTTAGCGTCCATCAGAGACAGTGGACACAGAACTCCTCAGATGAGGAACATTTGCTAAAGTTACCGTAGCACACATGGGCCTGTCCTTGAAGGGCATACCCTTTCTTTACCAAGATTCAGGTACTAAAGTGCGCTGCGAATCACTTAACGGGTTGGTACAGACGGCTATATGAGTTATCTGACCCCCCTTACAAAATTGGTAGGTTCGTAGGTAATTTCGTTCTTACTGCTATTGTAACAAAGAATATAATGAATTGCGGGTATAAGAGTGGTTTGAATTAAGAAATAAACAGAAGAGGGCGCCACTGAACCATGAGTAATGCTTGCTTATAGCATGGACGGATAATACATCTTATGTTGTGTGTGAATATACGGGTGATATTAACCTAGCATACTTGTTTACAAATGGTAAGTCTATAAAGTATCCCTTAATTTCACAAGTTTTGAGCATGTTAATGTGGTGTAGTGGTCAGAGTGGTGGACTACTTGCGAGAGGATAATAGTGAACTGACACCATGGTTCGATACTCACCACGATTGCTTAATTCTAGTTTTTTGTTTTTTATTATAATAAGTGTTTGTGGGATGTTGGTGGGATGATTAAGGTGATATGATAAAATAAGTCTGTGCGGTTAAATAATAGGCGTGGGAAAAAAGTGAACTATACATTTCATCATAGATTTTTGACATCTTTTATTAATTACTGAGGGACAGAAGTGCCTTACTTTGCCATAGCCATTCTTTTACCGCACATTTTTGGGGGCAATAAAATAAGCAAAACAATCAAAAGATCTTGTAAAAAACAGTTTATTACCAAAATAAACAGATACGTATAGTTAAAAGGTAAATACCTACTTACTTCATATGCCTAATAGAAATACTATGATTAACGTTATTTTATGGTTGCGTTATAAATAGTTGACCTTTTCTAACGATACTTGATAAAATGAATCTACCTCATTAAAACCTTGTTTACATCTAATAATATTATGCAGACTGCAGTGAATTAACATGTCATATCAACATAACAATAACATCACTGCTAGCTAACATTACTTATGTTAAACAAGTTTAATAGATTTTGTGAGTAGGTATTTACATCAAACAATCAAAAACATAGAGGCTTGAGGGGAAATTCGGTAAAAGAAATATAAACCACTTTGATAAATCAAACGCCACCAGGGTGGGGTTAATATCGTAGTGATCCACCTGCTTTATCGACGATTTGCTCCAGACGACCAGGCATACCATTCACCATGTTCCAGCAGTGATCACGTCCTCTCATGAAATCCCAGGTCGATGTTACGACTGCAGCCAAATTTTCTTTATTTCTTACTTCAGTAGGGTCCCAATTAGGGTCATCAGACCCCATAAATTTTCTATGGGGTTGAGATCAGGACTTTTGGATGGCCAATCTATTACATGAATGCCTTCCTGCTCCTCTAACCATTGACGAACAATGTGTGCACGATGTATAGAGCAATTATCTTGGACAAAATAAATTTCTTGAGTTGGGTAGGCGATACGCACTGATGGCAACATAACATCCTGAGTATTTCTATATATTCACGGCTATTAAAGTGAGCACCCACCTCTATCAGCTCACCAGGTCCCATGGACGACATCCAGCCCCAATAGCCTAAAGAAATTCTCCCGCTCGTTCTACAAGGTAACATGCAAGATTCTTCATATCGTTGACCTTTCTTTCGCCATAAGATTTGTTTTCCGTCTTTGTCTGATTTAAATACCTTCTCGTCTGTGAAAATCACGACGTTATTAATCCAATCAAAATTCTGATACATTTGTGCAAATCTAACCCTTGCTTGGCGGTGTGTAGGTGATAACTTAATCTTCCGGGCTGGTTTATATGTTTTAAATCCAGCGGCATGCAAATGATGTCTAACTGTTTGCACAGAAACTCCATGGCTTACTGCAGTGGATCGTGTAGTTGCAAATGGGTGCTCCTGATGCTGTGCAACAATAGCCCGATGCCGCTCCGATTGATCAGTAAACATTATGGGTTTTGGACCAGTACGGTTTCGCTGCACACTCCCTGTTTCACCGTAACGGCGTATCCAAAGCTTTACGGTATTTCTCTGTAAAAAAGGATGGACACATATCTAAATAATGTAATCTATTACCTTACTTATAAACTTTCCCATTTTTAAATAAACGCATAAGGTAGATCACAATAGCAAACAAAGAATATGATAATGAATGATAAATAACGGTTTTCATAATTAGAAACTACTTACCGCTATATTGAGCTCACGAGCAATCTTTTGATGGGAGTATTATCTTCATACAAAAATATAATCTTATATTTTTGATAATCGGTCAAACGCGACATGATTTAGAAGTTAAACCAATAAACAGTTAGAACAATTAGAATTTGAATAATAGGTAAGTAAATGAAAAATACAGCTCAAGTAGTCACTGTCGAAACGTAGACTGATCATTTTAGTTTATTGTTTTTAAAAGTAACTATTACACTATAGGTCCTGCATACATTGCTGGCTGGTTATCTTAACTATTCGTTAATCTGTGTCCGGAGTGAGTTTATTGTAAAGATAACCAGCAATGTATGCCGGACAGTGCACGGTATTCAGTCTGGTTTAATATCTAAAGTAGTCTTAACGCATCAAAAACTCTGAATATACCCACATCATTGAAACATTACTTGAGACGCAAAATAAGTCGGGGAAGAAGGCTATGCAAAAATTCACGACCCCATACGTCAGGTCAATTGGCCTAGCGGCCTGCTGAGCGCTCGTGACACCTGAGGACTCGAGTTCAAATCTCAGCGTAAATCAAAAAACAAGCTATTGCTTTTTTCTTTTTCATCAAGTCTGACTTGAGCATTTCTGTGTCGCGGAACGGATCAACAGAATCTAACTGCCAATTGAACTACTGAGAAATAAAGGCCATATTCGAATGTTTGTTTTAAATCGTTGGGGGTCAGGTAACTGCTATAAGCGTCTGTACATGGGGAGTGATAGTACGAACCCGCCTACCGACACCACACCCCAAATTTATCCCTTAATCACGTCGGTGCACCAACACCTCGTGATATAATAGCAGACTAGTGATTCTCATTGAGCTGCTGCCAGCTTGCCAGGACCTCCCTGAATGTCGCGCTTCCACACCTCCGCTTGACCACCATACTCTTGATTTGCCCTTCAGCCAAGGCATTCCTTACTGAGAAATATAGAAATAAATAATATAAATGATACACAGGGAAATGGTTAGAATGGCGTCTATTCAAAGAATGACAAGAGCAGTCAAACACTAAGGAGTTCCTACATTACACTTACCTGAGTGGCACAATGAAACCATCATCGCGTCGGTGCACCAACACCTCGTGATAGCCGACCAGTGATTCCCCTGAGCTGCTCCCAGCTTTCCAGGAGCACCCTAAATATCACGCTTTCACACACACCTCTGCTTGACCACCAAACTCCAGATTGTCCTTCAGTCAAGGCATTCCTTACCTAAGTGGCACAATAAAACCGTCATCGCGTCGGTGCACCAACACCTCGTAATGGTAGACTAGGGATTCTCATTGAGCTGCTTCCAGCTTGCCAGGAGCACCCTGAATATCACGCTTCTAAACATACCTCCGCTTGACCGCCATACTCTTGATTTGCCCTTCAGTCAAGGCATTCCTTACCTGAGTGGCACAATGAAGCCGTCGTTACGTCGGTGTACCAGCAGCTCATGGTGGTAGAGCAGCGCCTCTCCTCGGGCGGCCCCCAGGGCTCCAGGACATCCCTGAATATCACGCTTCCACACCTCCGCTTCTATACCAAACTCCTGCTTGTCCTTCAGTCAAGGCACTCCTTACCTAAGTGGCACAATAAAACCGTCATCGCGTCGGTGCACCAACACCTCGTAATGGTAGACTAGGGATTCTCATTGAGCTGCTTCCAGCTTGCCAGGAGCACCCTGAATATCACGCTTCTAAACATACCTCTGCTTGACCGCCATACTCTTGATTTGCCCTTCGGCCAAGGCACTCCTTACCTGAGTGGCACAATGAAGCCGTCTTCACGTCGGTGCACCAGTAACTCATGGTGGTAGAGCAGCGCCTCCCCTCGAGCGGCCCCTAGGGCTCCAGGACAACCCTGAATGTCACGCTTTCACACACACGTCTGCTTGACCACCAAACTCCTGATTGTCCTTCAGTCAAGGCATGCCTTACCTGAGTGGCACAATAAAACCGTCATTGCGTCAGTGCACCAACACCTCGTGATGGTAGACTAGGGATTCTCATTGAGCTGCTTCCAGCTTGCCAGGACCTCCCTGAATGTCGCGCTTCCACACCTCCGTTTGACCACCAAACTTCTGCTTGTCATTCAGCCAAGGCATTCCTTACCTGAGTGGCACAATAAAACCGTCATCGCGTCGGTGCACCAGCAACTCATGGTGGTAGAGCAGCGCCTCTCCCCGGGCGGCCCCCAAGGCTCCAGGACATCCCTGAATTTCACGCTTTCACACTACCGTTTGACCACCAAACTCCTGCTTGTCATTCAGTCAAGGCATTCCTTACCTGAGTGGCACAATGAAGCCGTCGTCACGTCGGTGCACCAGCAGCTCATGGTGGTATAGCAGCGCCTCTCCCCGAGCGGCCCCTAGGGCTCCAGGACATCCCTGAATGTCGTGCTTCCACACCTCCGCTTGACCACCATACTCTTGATTTGCCCTTCAGCCAAGTCACTCCTTACCTGAGTGGCACAATGAAGCCGTCTTCACGTCGGTGTACCAGCAACTCATGGTGATAGAGCAGCGCCTCTCCACGAGCGGCCCCCAAGGCGCCAGGACATCCCTGAATATCACGCTTCCACACCTCCGCTTCTATGCCAAACTCCTGCTTGTTGCCTGGCAAACAACAAAGTCATTTTATGCATAGTCGGTATAAGATTATCAACATTAACCTTTCGTCACGACATCAACGTTTACTTTGCTTTAAGGTCTCCTTTTTAAATCTGGTTGACCAAGATTCCTCGTTTTTCAACAGATATCATTTTATGCACATGCTTTCCCAAAACTGAAAATGTACAAGAGAACGTAAGTCTTCTTCACGAAAACAAGGTCTCCTTAAGGCGTTCCGTTTCCATACAAAAATTCAATGGAGTTATGTATGTAAAGGAGACAAGAGTCGGTTTAAAAAACTTGATGGGGAGTCCCGTGGGTATATAAGATTGTCGCAAAACACTAAAAAGAATTTTTAAATCATCAGATTTCCCCGTAAAAAGCGAGTCGCCACTTTACGAAAATAGATGGAGCTACTGCTGCAATAAATACGTTTAATTTTATTGTGCAGAAAATACTGATTATCTTTTAACTATAAGTAGTTTTGCGACAAATTTACGTGTGCCTTCATCATTCAGAATAAAGTTTCTTTAAAAAGAAACTCTACAGCTCATGCGTAACCCGACTGAAGTGCAGTTTTTCGTTTGTATGACGTAACGAACCACCTTAAAAGATTATATGGGGCATGAACATATTGCGCATTACTTTTCCAGCTCTGCATAGATTTCGACAGTCGCAAGCTAACCCAGCCTTCAATAATCTCTGCAGATCTTTTAAAAGATTCTCTTCTCAAGATTTTATTCTTGTTCAATAGAGCTTTTCCAAGGATACCTACCAGCGAATGTGAAGCCCTCAGTGTCAGGTAGACCGGGAGTGTGGCGATATTCGTTCGTAGCCTGTATTGGCCTCGTCACTCCACAAACAATCGAGTCTTCTTCGCCGGTTCGGTCGTTGTGCATCTGTGTTAAGAAGATATATACAGGGTGTTAGGGACGGTGTAACGAAAACTTTGCAGGCGTGCTCAGACCATCAAACTGAACAACTTTTACTATGGAGCCAATGGTGGGAAACGAAAAAAATTTTCCGACCTCCCATACAAAATTCACGATCAGCTGACTGACTTTGTATGGGAATGGTCGGATTTTTTTTTTCGTTTCCCACCATTGGCTCCATAGTAAAAGTTGTTCAGTTTCATGGTCTGAGCACGCCTGCAAAGTTTTCGTTACACCGTCCCTAACACCCCTATATTGCATCATTCACTTTATGCCGTGTGGTGCCGGCAGAGTAGAATAGCACCACTCCCTCTCTTCCCGTGGGGGTCGTAAGAGGCGACCGAGGGATAAACCCGACCCAAACAGCCAGGACCAACCGTATGGTCGCGGTTAATCCATAAAAAAAGCATTCCCAAGGAGGGTTGACGTCTGGTAGGCGGCCGGTCGTAAAATTAAGCCAAATCCTTTGCAACACGATTTTGTGTTCAACGAAAAGTGTTGCGCCGGCCCCAAGCAATTGGAATAAGGGCAGGAAGATGATGATTGCATCATTCAGTTTAATTTACTGTACACAATACAGTTGTACCTAAACATTTCAAGCGGTGAACAAGCCCCTAAAACTAAGAACTTTTCTTTTTAACCACTTTCCTATGCAGAATGTTCCATGGAGAGAATTGATCAGTTTTCCCTTACCTCAGACAGTTTGACGCGATCGTTGGACATCGGCATTCTGTAGCAGCTGGTGGCTCCTTCATGGTACTCCACACGAGCTGCACCGGTCTTGGCATCGTACCTGAGGAAATAATATACGTATTTGGATCCAAGACTAAGGTATTTAAAATGTTTCCATTTAGATATCCCTGTAGACTTTTCATTGGGAGATGTTAAACCTGTTGCGTGCTTACTACCTGATTCACAAAAGAAAGGGAATATAAATGGCGGGCGGAGGTCATGCTTTCTCACTTGCACTAAGGCTCTTCATTCAACAGGCGTTCATGCTTTCTCCCTTCCACTTGTGGAACCGCCGCCATTTATATTCCCTGTCTTCTGTAAATTAGGTAGTAGGTAGTCTTATTCTGGAAAAGAAAGAAGGAAAGCTCAACAACTCAGAAACTCACCATACACTATATTGTTCCGTGTAGTCAGCCCTGAACACCGTGAGAAACGCATGGAGCACCATGGACCTGTTAAACTTTGGCAGGGTCGGCTGAACACTTGGATTCTTCGGCGCAGCACTTGGAGACACAACAATTATTTCAGGGGGAAGCTCGGTGGGGGGGAGGTATTTCCGGGACTCCTGTTTGGCGGGGTATCCCTGGAACACCTGTATGGCTATAGATTCCTGGGTAGGGTAAATTATTTTTGGTGGGGGGCTGATCACGGCTGGTGGTAGCTCTGGGGCTCTGGGTTGCTGCTTCCTGAATTCTTCAACTAGATATACCGATTCTGATGGGGCTGTAAAAAAATATCACGTTTATCTTTCTGAGTGAATTGATTCTGGCGCTTTAAATACAATTTAATTTTACTCGTGAACGACAGTAAAATGCAGGTCGGGCTGGTGACAGGAACGACTTTGGTGAATAATTTGAGTTACCTACTATGCTGCCCTGGGATAACTAAAATGCCGTTAACCCTCAATTTTTCAATTTTCACTTTTTAACGGCATTGTAGTAAGGAAACGATTCTCTTTCGAACCATCTGACTCATTTTTCTCTATCTTTTTTAGTTCCGGAGATA
Source organism: Phthorimaea operculella (assembly GCA_024500475.1). Taxonomy (NCBI): domain Eukaryota; kingdom Metazoa; phylum Arthropoda; class Insecta; order Lepidoptera; family Gelechiidae; genus Phthorimaea; species Phthorimaea operculella. Next base: position 175,887 of record JANFCV010000312.1, on the reverse strand, counting down.
CGAAACATAAAATTGCCGCTAAGTGACAGTTTTGGGCACCCAAACAGGGCTATAAGGTCGTTATCTACACAAACATAGCTAAAACGCCTTTAAAAGCCGTTAAACTTGAAAAACGTTGACTTTTTTCACAATTTTATACCCAAAATCCATAACATAATTGCCGTTACCTAAGTTTTACAAACAAGATTGCAGCTAAAATACTTTAACTGTATTATAGTTAGGTCAAGTTTTAAACGTGTAAAAACTAATTTCTAGATTAAGATGCCGTTATGTGAAAATTGCAGCGCTAAAATGTCGTTTAAGGATTTTAACGGCAATGTAGATTTTTATTTTCCGTGTGTAATTTATACAAGTTACATTTATTAATGCCGCTATCCCACAATACTGCTCTAAAATGCCGTTAACTATTCTCGCCTTGGCGCGGCGTTTTGGATGATATTAGGATGATTCATATAAAATTTGCAATAAATAAAAAAGATTTGCTTCTCTCGTTTGTATTTAACCGAATAACTCCGAAACTACTTAACCTATTTCAATAAATCTTTTACCACTAGATAGCTACGTGTTGTAGCTTGAGCAGATATACTAAGTAAATGGAAACTTTTTACCGTAGATAATATTTTATTACTGTGGGAAAATGATAAGAAGTGGGCACAACCGGTGTTTAGTTTCGTATCAAATACGCGCGGTGCGATTTGCGTCTCGAGCCAATTCTTTTTGAGCGGACGGCGCTGGCAACACTGTTTGTCCTTGCCCCGTCCTCTGTGTGCGCTCGCGTCGTTGATGCGAATTTTAATTATAAATGGTGTAAATTTAGTGTGCTTTCGGTTTTCTCGTGTGCTATTTCCACCAAGGAAGGGTTCCCTGTGCGGTGGGGAAGTGAACCAAGTGGATTTGGTTTCGGTTCGATACCACGCGGCCGCCGGCAAAATATAACCTCACTTTTCGTCGCTCGCGTCACGGCTGCCGATAGCCACATATTTTTAATTGTTTTCTTGATTGGGGGCCAACGGGGCCGATTTCTCATTCGGAGAGAAATCTTTTAGTTATTTTTGTGTTAAAAACATTATTTGATGTCGAACTGTGAACTATAGTGAATATTGGAGGAAAGAATTTCGAGAACAAGCGGATGTTCCAGTGCAGTGAGTTTAGGTTATTCTCTATTCCTGTGCTCTTCAAATATCCTGAATACCTGATTCCTGTCATACCTAGACTCACAAAGAAACGGCGTCATAATTCGCACGGTAAGCAATTCGCTGTTAGGTTCTGTATTGCAGTGATTTAGCAACATTACGTGGAGGTCACCACCCTGATGACCTTTGGTACAACCGGAACTTGGTACATATACTTTAGACATGAGCTGCGATAGTGCGGTAGAATATTAGTCATATTGTAGGAAATTAAGGGCCGTTGCAGACGGATCCCAGAATTTCTCGGCCGGAAACTTTCCGGAACGAAAATTTTCTCATTAAATTTATTTTATTTAGCTATAGTAAAGAGCACTACGAATCGTAGTCAAATGTTGTTCGAGGCTGATCGACCATTTAGTTTTAGATTTTAAGATAACTTTAATTTGCTTCCACTGCGCTAAGATCAGCTTCGGAATCAAACATTTTTGGTAGCAGAGCGTGGTTGCTTTATTGCAACATAGTTAACCGTGATTTAGTATTAAGCGTGTTTTTTATACTACCCACATATTTTATTAATTTTGGAAAATATTGTTTCGTTTTTTTTGTGACTATATTGTTTGCCTAGTGAACGGTACCTTATCGGTAAGGTCTAGGCCAGTCAACTAACATTTATTTTGTGGTATTTGTTTATTGGTTTTCGTATTTTATTAATTCGATTGTGTAAAAGTTGGTACCATGGCTCCTCGATCGCCAGGTATAAGGCTTCTTGAAAAGTGCACTACAGGCAGATGAAGGGGTTCGGGTTGTGTCGGAACACCTCACAGAGTGCCTCATGCTCCTTGAGGAAACTCCTAACCCTGAAGATCAGGTGCTGGTCGAGGGCGATGTAAGCCAGTGCTTGGAGCTGGCACAGGACATTGAGCAGGCAGCTGCGGACATATCTAGGCGACGTGACGGAAAGGAAAAGCCATTCCGTGGTAAAGAAGGACAAGGATTACAGGTGCCTCTTCCGCCTGTTACGGTACCAGTCTTTGGAGGCGATTACGCCGACTGGCCGGCGTTTGAGGACCTGTATAGCAGCGTGGTCCACACACGGACGGACATAATGCCAGCGTACAAGATGGCTCAGCTGATGTCCAGGCTACAAGGAGAGCCTCATGAATTGCTGACGCATTTGGCGGTCTCGGATAGCAATTATGAGGTGGCGTGGAAGATCCTTACCGACCGGTATCGGAACAAGCGCCTGATTGTAGACAGGCTGTTAGACCAGTGGCTGTCAATACCAACCATAACGCGAGGTACGGACCTCCGCGAGAAAATCTTCCACCCAGTCAGCGTCGCGGTCAGCGCACTGGAGCGACAGGGTTTGCCAGTGGCGGGCTACGGTTATATCTTGGTCCACACAGTGCTTCGCCGCCTGCCGAGCGAAATGGTCGCTCGATTCGAGCAGCTCCATGGGGGCAAGTCCTCGGACCACCTCCCGACCTACGAGGATCTGAAGTCGTTCCTCGAGGCCGAAAGCAGGCGAGTGGACGTCCAGGCTGGTGAAGCCCCTCGCAAGGAGACCTCTGCCCCTCGCCACCCGGAACGGCCGGGTGCACCGGCGCGAGGAGGCAACAGTAGGCAACCCAGGCGGTACAACACTGCATTGGAATCAGGGTGTGCCTACTGCAGGGAGACAGGCCACGGGGTGACAGCGTGTCAGGAGTTTGCTGCGCAGCGGGTTCAGAGGAGACGGGGTGTGGCACAGCAGAGGCGTTGGTGTTTTCGGTGCCTGGGGCCGCATCAGGTGCGAGAGTGCCCTTCAAGCACCAACTGTAGGTACTGCCAGGGTGCACACCATCCGCTGCTCTGCATGAATCGCTCCGGAGGCGCCGGGGCAGCGCTGGATCGGATCAGCGAAGGAGCCTGCCCACCAAGGGAGGGAGCAACGCTCCCCACCCCCTCCAAGGAGGAGCCCACCTCTGCATCGGTCACAGGGACAGGCAGGGGGACGTCAACAGACGGAGCCCACTTACCCAAGGACGTGGGGACGATCCCCACCACGGCAGCAGGTGCCGGATTGGGGAAGAGCGGCACAGGAACGTGGCCAAGGACACCCATCCCAGGTACGGGATCCAACGGGCGGGTGTCAGGAGAGCACTAGGCGGCCGCCAGGGTACATGCAGTATTCTGCGGGCTTGAGCCACCTGGTTGGGTCTCAAGACCCACGCATGCCTCCGCCTATGCCTGAGTACCCGCGGCTACAGGCGCAACCTCGGTACGGACGTTTGCCGTTGGGGTACTATAGAGCTCCAGCCATGGCCTTTATGGGCAGACCTCCCTACCAGCAGGAGTGGGACCCATACACAGGTTTGGGTAGCGAGGGGATACCCCCGCGGGACGCGGCCTCACCGCGTTTAGATTCCCGCTAGGTAATCGCCGCCTACTCATCAGCTTCGGCTCCCCGTCTAATCACGGTACTTTTGCCAACGGCTAAGATTTGGGTATGGGGATACGGTGGCCGGACCATTCAAGTAAGAGCCCTACTGGATACAGGGGCTCAGGGATGTATTGTATCGAGTAAGCTGGTGAGTAGGCTAGGCCTAAATGTACAGCCAAGTGCGGATGAAGCTGTAGGCATCAGGGGCCTAAATGTGCCTGACATTCGGGGTCAGACGAACTTTGAGTTCGCATTAGGTAGCACATGTACAGGGTCAGCTATCAAGTCTCAGCCGTGGTGCTGGATGAAGTGGTTGGGAAACTCCCTCAGGTTAGGTTACCACCAACGGTACGAGGGTTAACCACAGGGTTGGAGTTAGCTGATCCTGATTTTGATACTCCTGGTACGGTGGACGTACTTCTCGGGTCAGACGTCCTCGGGAGATTATGGTGCGGTAGGAAGAAGGTACTCCAGGAAGCTGGTTTGGTGGCCGTAGATACCACAGGGGTATGTTGTTTTCGGCCCAGTTTGGAGACCTCAGGACCTACCAGAAGGGATACGGTCCTCTATGGTAGTGTGCTGTCAGAGGTGCTGCAGAGGTTTTGGGAGTCTGAAGAGCCGCCCACGGCGGACAGACGGAAGCCAGAGGATGACGAGTGCGAGTTGTTCTATCAATACAACACTGCGAGATGCCCGTCAGGCAGATTCGTGACCAGGCTACCTTTTCTCCCAAACCGCCCCGCTTTAGGTAGTTCGCGACAGCTCGCGGAACGGAGACTACTCGGAATGGAGCGGAAGATGAGGCGAGACCCAGCACTTCGGCAGAAGTATATAGAATTCATGCGGGAATATATTCAATTGGGCCACATGTCGGTGTCCAGCCTGGATTGGAGGTGTGTCGAGCATTATTACATTCCACACCTGGCTGTCTTGAAGTCACCTGAGGCGAAAATACGGGTGGTGTTTGACGGTTCTGCTCCTACCTCGAATGGTGTGTCTGTGAACCAATGTTTGCACGCGGGTCCTAAATTGAACCGGGACATTGTGGACATTCTCACAGACTTTCGTTTACACCAGGTAGCGTTCGTCGCAGACGTCAAAATGATGTTTCGCCAAACCATGATACATCCGGATGACCGTCGGTATCAGCTGATTTTGTGGCGTGAGAGCCCAGATGAGCCGATGGTCACATACGAACTTAACACGGTGACGTATGGACTTAAGCCAAGTCCGTATTTGGCAGTACGTACGCTGCGAGAGTTGGCCGCACAGGAAAGGGTAAGATTTCCTCGAGCCGCAGCAGTACTGGATCGCGACGTCTACGTGGACGATATCTGCACGGGTGCTGATAGCGTGGAGCAGGCGCTAATTCTACGAGACGAGTTGATCGCGATCATGGGTTCAGGAGGTTACGAGTTGCGGAAATGGTTGTCCAGTTGCCCAGAGCTCCTGGCCGGTTTGCCAGGCGAGTTCCATCAGGACCCGCACCTCTTTGAGAACCCGGACAATCCAAATACGTTGGGCATCCTCGGGGTGCAATATAGGCCAACGCATGACGTATTCACGTACAAGATCGAGCCCGACCTTTTGGAGAAAACTTGGACTAAGCGGTCGGTACTGTCGACAATCGCTAGAACGTTCGATCCTAACGGATGGATCGCCCCGGTTACGTTCATGGCGAAGTGCTTTTTACAAAGGTTGTGGCTAGCCAACTTAGGATGGGACGACCAACTCTCCGGAGAGTTGTTGAAGGATTGGCTCAAGTTTGTGACCACCTTACCAGGGATTGTGCACATCGCGATACCTCGCAAGTTAGTCCCATCGGTGGGATGTAAGGCTACCCTACATGGGTTTTGTGACGCCTCGGAGCGAGGGTACGCGGCAGCTGTATACCTTCGGACAGCAAGTTCAACGGAAACTGTGCACGTGCGTCTGGTTATGGCCAAAAGTAAGGTGGCACCAGTCAGAACTAGATGGACCATCCCCAAATTGGAATTGGCAGGGCAGCTCTTCTAGCGCGCTTGCTAAATCATGTAACCTGCAATCTGCGTGGTACCATCAACTTGGATGAAACGGTGTACGCGTGGACTGACAGTCGGATAGTTCTGTGCTGGTTGCAGACGTCGGTACATACGCTTGAGGTTTTCGTGGCAAATCGGGTGTCACAGATTACGGTGTCGGAAACTCCGTTAGTGTGGAGGCACGTACCGGGAGAATGGAACCCAGCGGACTGCGCTTCGCGCGGGTGCAGGGCACCTGATTTGGTGAGTCACCCACTGTGGTGGGGACCTCAATGGCTGACTGAGTCGCCGCAGGAATGGCCATTCAACGAGTGCAGGGCGCCGCTTGGGCCACCTGATCGAGGTTTGCGAGTGAACGTGGGGCAACTCGTACCGAAGCCTAACCCAGCTTTCTTGCTGGAACGGTATAGCTCCCTCGACAAACTTCTTGGGGTGACAGGTTGGATCAAACGGTTCGTGAACAACTGCAGGAAGCCTCAAGCAGAACGGAACTTTGCACCAGTCCTCTCGCCTGCGGAACGGAATGCGGCTCTATGCTCATTAGTTAGAGTCGTCCAGGCGGAACATTTTGAAGAGGAGGTCAGGCTGCTCAGGGATGGACGTGGAAAGCTGAAGGGAGGAATTGTGCGCCTCAACCCATTCCTGGATGAGCAAGGTATGCTCAGGGTTGGAGGCAGACTTCGGAACGCTAGCCTGCCCTTTTCGGCTCTGCATCCACTGTTACTTCCAAAAAGGGGACCCTTAGTTGAGCTCTTAGTCAGGGATCGTCATGAGAAAAACTCGCACGCGGGCTGTAATGCGCTATTGGCCATCCTACAGCGCGAGTTCTGGATCTTATCGGGACGACGAACGGTACGTAGCGTTGTGTTTAGGTGCTTGCCTTGTTACCGCTTGAAGGCAGCCACAATGCAGCCACAGATGGGAGATCTTCCACCGGACCGGGTGACGGAGGCCTGGACGTTTGCAGGTATGGGAACGGATTTCGCAGGCCCTTTCATGGTAAAGGCATCACGCCTACGGAACGCAAAGTCTATCAAGGCGTACTTGTGCGTGTTCGTGTGCCTAGCCACCAAGGCCGTCCACTTGGAGCTCGTGGCCGACCTTTCTACGGAGGCCTTTTTGGCAGCGCTGGAGAGATTTACGTCGCGACGAGGGCGACCAGCGCTGATCAGGTCGGATTGTGGTACCAACTTTAAGGGTGCTGATCGGTGTATGAAAGAAATTGTAACGTTCTTACGGGAGAACGAAGAAGCCATCAGCACGGGCCTCTCCCGTCAGGGCATTACCTGGGTGTTCGATCCACCAGCGTGCCCTCACTGGGGTGGTATTTTTGAAGCGGTTGTAAAGTCCGCTAAGACGCATTTGTTGCGCGTCGTAGGAATAACAATTTTGACTTTAGAGGAGCTGGCGACCGTGTTTTGTAAAATTGAGGCTGTACTCAATTCGCGTCCTTTGTGTCCGCTCAGCTCAGACCCAAATGATTTAGAGGCCCTGACGCCAGGGCATTTCTTAATTGGCCGCCCACTTAACGCCTTGCCGGAATATCCCTATACGGAGGTGAATAGCAATCGTTTGTCGCGTTATCAGTTGTTGCAGCAAATGACTCAAAACTTTTGGAAGCGTTGGTCGCTTGAGTACTTGCACATTCTGCAGCAACGCCTTAAGTTGACGGACAGGACTGAACCCCCCTGCATTGGGGATCTCGTTCTGGTTAAGGATGCCAACCTACCGCCACTGCGTTGGCGCCGGGGGCGCATTCTCAACCTGTTTCCGGGTAGTGATGGCACTCCTCGAGTTGCAGAAGTTCAGGTGGGGGATTCAGTCCTTAAGCGAGCAGTAGCTACATTATCACGCCTGCCATGCATAGAGCGGACCGATGGGTCGGTCCGGGGCGGGTGAATGTTTAGTTTCGTATCAAATACGCGCGGTGCGATTTGCGTCTCGAGCCACTTCTTTTTGAGCGGACGGCGCTGGCAACACTGTTTGTCCTTGCCCCGTCCTCTGTGTGCGCTCGCGTCGTTGATGCGAAACTAAACATTCACCCGCCCCGGACCGACCCATCGGTCCGCTCTATGCATGGCAGGCGTGATAATGTAGCTACTGCTCGCGGAACTGAATCCCCACCTGAACTTCTGCACTCGGGAGTGCCATCACTACCGAAACAGGTTGAGAATGCGCCCCGGCGCCAACGCAGTGGCGGTTGGCATCCTTAACAGAACGAGATCCCCAATGCAGGGTTCAGTCTGTCCGTCCACAGGCGTTGCTGCAGAATGTGCAAGTAGCGACCAACGCTCCAAAAGTTTTGAGTCATTTGCTGCAACAACTGATAACGCGACAAACGATTGCTATTCACTCCGTATAGGATATTCCGGCAGGCGTTAAGGGCGGCCAAAGAAATGCCCTGGCGTCAGCCTAAATCATTGGGTCTGAGCTGAGCGGAACAAAGGACGCGAATTGATACAGCCTCAATTTACAAAACACGGTCGCCAGCTCGAAAGTCAAATTGTTACCCTACGACGCGCACAAATGCGTCTTAGCGGACTTTACAACCGCTTCAAAAATACCCCAGTGAGGGCACGCTGGTGAATATGCTGACGGAAGGCCCTGATGGCTTCTTCTGCTCCCAAGAACGTTACAATTCTTTCATACCGATCAGCACCTAAAGTTGGTACCACAATCCGACCTGATCAGCGCTGGTCGCCTCGTCGCGACGTAAATCTCTCCAGCGCTGCCAAAAAGGCCTCCGTAGAAAGGTCGGCCACGAGCTCCAAGTGGACGGCCTTGGTGGCTAGGCACACGAACACGCACAAGTACGCCTTGATAACCGGTCTTGTCACTATATTTTACGACCAAACTCCTTTAATGATCTTCATGAAATTTTGTAAAAACTGTTAACAAATAGGAGATGAAAATAGCGGACTTTTATGAACACTCGACCGTCTGGAGCCCCTAGATTTTGTAACACAAAGATTCCGCTATAATACTTATAAGACATTCCGAAAATGCTGCATTGCAAAAGTTGATTAGCATATCAGTCGACATGGAGCTTCTAAAATACCTGATGTAGGCATTAAAGAGCCTATCTTGACTATGAGACAAACGAAAATGCCTCCATAGAAAAAAAACAGCATCATGGGCCACTACTTCTGACACGTAGACGTCAAAAGCTGAAGTGGGTACATGCTTATAGATAATCAGGAGCTCTGGTTATGATTAGAAAGACAGAAACGCCTCCATGGCAAGAGTTTGGAAAATCTGACGTGGAACACAAAACCCAGCTGTACCATACTTTATAAAGAGATACGGAAATGACCTCATAGCAAAAGATATCGAGCATGATAGGCTGCTTTTGTTAAAATATAGATATCGAGGATTTGAACTGCCTAGTGTGTAAAACTAGAAACCAAGCTAAACTGTGCGAGACACAGATATGCAATATTATTTATAATAGAACCAAGTTCTGTTTTCTGTAACACAAGTAACCTCATAAATTGCGGGAAAACATCTATTTACACAAAAAACTGTTGCAGCGGGTAAAACCGCTAAACGGGTTGGTCCACTAGAATTGTGTAAAGAGGTTAATAAATTGGTTACTACCTAAAAACCATTGCCAGATACTTAAGTTTTATTTCTCTGCACCTGATGCTTTTCACAAAAACTTATATCACTGCTCCCGCGGTCTAAAATGTTCTAAAGAACTAACTAAAGTTACACTTACTTCATGAGATTACAAAATTATTCTACAATATTCCTAGTTAAATTTTACCCTTGACCCAGAATTTCGAAAGGTTTAAGTGTTATTTATTCCATGATTTGACGGTGGTAACCTAATGTAAAAACAATATTTTTGTAAAATACAAATTTGTTTTTTGAAACTATTAAAATATAATATTTGGGATATAAAACTAAATATAGTGAATTAGAAAGAAAAAAAGAAAGAAGAAAGAAAATACCAATCAAGTAAATTATAAATAATAAATATTATCCAAGACGTCATATTAAATCAGGTTTTTATGTAAGCACTCAACATTCGCAACTCGAGTAAAAAAACGAAGAAAAATATTAAATTTATAATGCGGTGTTGTAAAAGATACTCAACAGTGCCTCAAAAGTTGATTGTTTAATAGAAATATAGCATTAAAAGTTAAAGATTCGGTCCTTTTTATTCTGCTTCATACTAACATTTCAAGGGAATCTTTCAATTTTCTTATAATGATTACTAAGCTTAATTGCCGTTATGGTGAAAGGTTTGTAACTTAACTGCAATTATGCGTTGTAAAGGACTTGAAAAACCAATACCAGATACTAAATTGAGGTATAAAGCTTCGCTAAAATGCCGCCAAAGGACCGTGACGACATTGTAGAGAAGTATTTATAGATACAATTCTTGTATTTTACAAGGCAATGAAATTAGTGCAAAACCAAGCACTAAAATGCCGGTAAAGTAACCTTAGCGGCATTTAAGTAGTGTTTTAATAAAGTAATTAAAAAAATAATACTTAACGGCAACACATTTTTCAATTTATTTCTGTAAACCTTTCACTTAGCGTAATAAAACTAAAAGCAGCGTAAAGTATAAAAAATTACCGTTTCAATGTTTCAATAATATCTTAAAATTTCGAATAACTTTTGTATTTATCAAACAGCAACGTTTTTAACTTTAAACCCGCGTAACTCAAAATTTTGATTTTGGGGATAACGGCGTTTTAGTTATCACAGGGCATACTGCCATACTGGGAGGTCCAAAAACTTCTTAAATTATTTAATATATAGGCATTTTGTAAAACACAGTCAACCGTTCCGAACAGGATGGAAGACCATGTTGCTCGAAGTTTAGGCAGTTTGCAATCCTTGGTCCTTAGATAAATGATTGCCTCGCTGCGCTCTCGGTAGATTAAGTCGGCGTACCTACTTGTAAAATGAAGCAATCAAACATGAGCCTGAATAGGGTCATCTTCATACATCTGACAGTTACCCAATTATTTTAAAAATGCACCTCGAGCTGTCAAAAATCATATTTTGAAGTACATATTGCAATTATACGGATTATAATTTTTGGCTTCATTTTTTATGTAAGTGCATTTGGATAGTGATTAGATTAATCTACTGAGAGCAGCTAGGCAATCATTTATACGCCTTTGTTCTTAAGAATTCTAATTGAGTACTCACCTGAGCCATACTTTATGATAATTTCGTCTGGCGCAAATTTAGACTGATCCAATATGACGCCATTGCTGTCAATAGTCACGATACAATCTGCAAAAACAAGATACTTTATTTTACAAATGAATGAGAGAGCTATAAGTTACAAAAAACAGACTGGTTGGTAAGGAGGTCCCGAATATAGCGTTAGGAAAATGCGAATTTTCACCTTTGACAAAAACCTAACCGTTTGATTGACAAAAGCATCCGTCAACGCACCGTTGGGCATTCGTCGTCGTATTTGTATGGGATTAAGGTTGAAATTCACATTTTCTTAACGCTGCGATAGCGCAGCGCAAAAACAACGTCGAAACGGACGTTATGTGTGTAAAGCGCCTTAATCTCGTGCGAAACAAGCACCGCGCGGCTTTTTTTTTTGTGGTTGGCTATATGTTTATCGGTTCCGGGACCGGCAAAAAAACTACACCTAACTCACCCAGATGGGCGCCGCGCGGCAGTCAACCAACGCTGTTATACCCCGTTAAAGGGCGCCACACACCACCTCCGTGCGCGTGACATGCACGTCATAACACGTCATCATCATGTGCGTAATTATGACGTTGTATTGTATGGGACTGTATAAGACACGGCACACCGTGGTACGCGCACGAATACGCAGGCAGTGTGCCGCCTCTCATACAATCCCATACATTACAACACGACGATGATATTCAAAAACCTCCTATCTACAATGGCAATCCTAGGTATGTAGTTAGAGGTTTTTGAATATCATCGTCGATTTATTAAAAAATCTCCTATCTACAATGGCAATCCTATGTAGTTAGGAGGTTTTTGAATATCATAGTGGAAGGTACGCGCGTGATGACGCGCACGCATACGTCCTGCATACGGAGGCGGTGGGTGGCGCCATAACGGCCGCCCCATGTACTTGCAGTATCTTACCTACTGTCGGGAGTGGTGCACCAAGCCTGGTCGGGAGTGCGCCAGGCGTGCCTATGGCATACTTGGTGACAATTCCGTTTCTTCCAGATTCAGAGCCACCAAGTCTGACTTCATTGTCGGGAAGAATCTCGCCTTCAACGACGGGTTGATTCGCGCTACATTCTGTAAATATAACGAGATACTTACTTTATTTTACAACAGAGAGACATGCTTACAAAAAGGCGAAAATGACACAAATTAAAACAGTACAGCAAGGCAGCTTTACAGTTACTGTCTTTTCCAGACACAACTAATGATGAAAGCAACAATCAAATGTTGCACAAATAATATTTGACTTGATTCGTCCCTCCAGTGACTTTTAATGTAAAAACTAAGCTACAGGCAGTAAGTATACATTTTTTATTCTATTTACTTATTGTTAGATTAGGATTCAATTTTACCTCCTTTTGAGCTGCGATCAGGCACAAGCACCGGGTAGGGCAGTACCAGCAGTGGCAGACCAGTATATCCGCCATCTTTGTCCGCTGAAACATTAATATTCACTTTTTAGTTACAAAGTTAATATAAATGAAGCAAGCGGAAAAAATTCACGCCACCGATGGGATTTGAACCCACGTCTTCTGCCAAGCCGGGTCAGACGTGTCGACCGCTACACCACGGAGGCTCTAACCCAGGCGGCGAAATTGTGAACCACTTGCTTCGTTCATATATTTTTGTCACTTGACTACTTACGGGTAGCTTAGCGCCATCTATGACATTTTAGTAGAACTATACAGTCACTCAACTGACAACATTGTAACGTTAATATTGATAATAACACTGAAACGTTAATATTGATAAGAAAATCTGTATTTAATGTTTTCACTGCAAGGCAGACGATTTAGCCATATTATTTTTTAAGTGTTGTGTGTGATGTAAACAGAACCACATTCGAGTGCATATTTTATTGAATGCCGAACGAGCATCACCCTGCTTCACCTTTCACCGCCCCCTCCTTTTCTCTTTTCCTTTCCAACGAGTAAGTTTTGAGCATAATATTGACCTAGAGAGATGTTCTATAAGTCATTTCGTCCGTACTGTCTCACTTAAAGCTAGATAGATGCTGATAGTGTCTAATACCAAATTTCAAGACACATAGAACTCTACTTTTTATGCTAAACTTGCATTGAATAGGTACCAAATTTTAAAACACTACTCGTGTTGGGTGGATAAAATTTTTGGAAAACTTGCACCACCGCAGGCAGGAATTAAACCAGCGACCTTCAGCATCTGTACTGCCGGCATCACTACCAACGGGGCTACCGGGTTCTATCCTAGCCTGCGAATTAAGCAAATATATCTAATTGTTAATTAAAATAGTAATTTAATTATTATAGTAATTCGCATGCTAGGATAGAACCGCGGTAACCTAGACGGTAGATGGATTCCTGCCACGCGCTAGTTGTGGGATCTACCGGGATAGTTTTGCAACTAATTCCCAGCGATTAATTCATTCCTTACAGATTAAACGTAGCCAAAGCTACTTAGTTTTAGGGATACTAACCCAGTGTAATTTTACACACAAAATGAAAAAAGCAACTGTCTTGGTCAATTTCTTCAAAAGTTACACTTTGGCAAGAAATTGGAGGAGAGGGTTGTGCTAAAGGCTAAATGTGAAGGGGGTGTAAAAGCACCTTCATGCTGCTCGATTTACAACGTTGAGGATTTTAACCTCCTCACTATTACGTGAAGGATAGGTAACCATGGAGCACTTACCGACAGGCAACTCTATAGGAAATGCTGATAATGAAAAGGGATTCCCGTTGCCTCCTTGTCGTTTGGATATCTCTGAAAAAAGAGAAGGATTTCATCAAGTAGGTAGGTAATGAAAATATTTACAATGCTATACAGGGTGTTAGGAAAAGTACTGCGTTCCTTTCGAGGGATGAACCAGCCCATGAAACTGAACAACTTTCCCCAGGGAACATAGGTTGAAATATGAAAAATAATTGGTCTTCCCATACAAACTGACCCGGCCGGCGAACACACTTAGTATGGGAGGTCCAAAATTTATTTCCATATTTCGACCTATGTTTCTTGGGGAAAGTTGTTCAGTTTCATGGGCTGGTTCATCCCTCAAAAGGAACGCAGTACTTTTCCTAACACCCTGTATAAGGTGAAAGGCAATACATTCCTTGCACTTTCAACTATTCTTCCGTAGAAATAAAATTAATTCGTCGAAAATAATTATGATAAAAACTTTTAGGTCTTCTGAATTTTTGTGAAGTGCACCACGATAACGTACCTAGTATACTGGGTGTTACAAAACAACCAATAAAGCTGAAAGGAGGTCAAGGTACTCGTAAATCTGAACAACTTTCCCTATGGAACATGGGTCGAAAAATGAAAAAAAAATTTGGTCCTCCCATACAAAATGAACTCCATTTGTATGGGAGTTTTTATGGGTTGTTTTGTAACACGTTGTATAGTCTAGTGTAGTTGTAGTCTAAGCATACTCACGGGAGATGATCTCCAGCCACTTGTCGTGCGAGCGTCTGGTCCTGATCCGCATAACCTTCCTGACTGCACCAGCTTCTGTAAAATCTGAAAACAATACTTAATGAGTAAGTACTTATCAAAACGGCACATACAGAGCGCCGCCAGTGACAGAACAAATTAGAGGAAACCGTTTATCTTGGTATGGGCATGTAACGAGGAGGGATGAAGATCATGTAATAAAGAAAGTAATGAACATGAATGTGGATGGACGCAGAAGAAGAGGAAGGCCTAAAAAAGTTTGGATGGATTGTATAAAAGACGATATGAAAAATAAAGGCGTAAGTGAGGATATGATATGAATAGAAGAAAAAGACATGTTGCGCCGACCCAAAATAAATTGGGATAAGGGCAGGAAGATGATGATGATACACGGAGTAACAAAAAGGGTATATAACAAGCCGAAAGGAGGTCAAGGTGCTCATAAAATTGAACAACTTGTCCCATGGAACAAGTGTCGAAAAAGGATTTGGACCTTCCATAGTAAATCGATCACATGATCATTTTGTATGGGAGGTCCACATTTTTTCTTTTCTCCATAGGAAGTTGTTCAGTTGACTTTCTTTCAGCTTGTTATACCATTTTTGTTACTCCCTATGTAACTTCGTGATTGCTATACCTATCTCGCTAAGATTTTCACTACAGTTCAAGGATGTCAATCTTTTCTAAAAGGTTAGATTTGAAGATAGGTACCCAATTATAGCAAACTGTCATCTCATGATTGAACTTATCAAATCGGTTTTATGATGAATATCTTGTTAAGTAAGATATTGCAGTGTGAATAGCACCGCCCCATGTCTTTCTAGTGGGTGTCGTAAGATGCGACTTAGAGATTTGAGAGGTGATGTGATTTGCAATTTTAGGCGACAGGCTGACAACCTGTCACTACGGTGATAAAATCTTCAGAATGTCTGTCAAACTTTTGTCTGATGTGGTGTAAATGGCCGTTTTTTACAGTCGTTTATTATAGGTACTCTGCCTACCCCGCAAGGGATATAGGCGTGATATATGTATGTACCTAAGTATGTCTTCTCATAACCATTTGCACATGAACTTTACTTACCAATTTAATAAATATCATCTTAAGACATTTTTGGATGTGACCTTAAATCGCGGTTTAATTTTCAAGTCAAATATTTTTTTATCATTAGCATACCTAACAGCTATACAGGGTGTTAGGAAAAGTAGTGCGTTCATTCATTCTACGCGTTCTTTAAGTACCTATAATAAAATATGTTAATCGTGTTCAAACTGTTTATAAAATATACAAAAGTTTATAAAAAAAAGAAACAAAATGTTCTACCCTAGAGCGCGACATATCACATCTTTACAGTCACGATTAGCTGCGTGCGGTTGCACGAGTTGAAGATCTCATGGCACGTGGCGAAGAAAATGTTCAACGTTTTCCGAGCGGTAATTAACTTTTTGAACAGTTTAATAAAAGTTTTTGAAAAATATTTAAATCTTTATACATTTTTTATAAAAAGTTTGAACACGCTTAATAAACTTTATTCCTATAGGTATCTACCTACTCAGCTAATATAAAAAGGTACTCTTTGTCTACCTATAAAATGTGTGGTTTCAAGGAACGCACTACTTTTCCTAACATCCTGTATACTACGTGTAGGAACTTTTTTTAAAAGAACTTACCAAATATCACTGCGCAGACCGCAGCCACAATTAAAACTGCCCTCATTTTTAAACACAACACTTCACTTAACTTGTTAAAAAAACTAGATTCTATGACTAGAGAACCGAAATCACTATCAACTTAACTAGAACTAACTAAATACCTAAATAAAATAATAATTAACTATACTCCGCCTTAGACTAATCCTATTGCCAAAGTGTCAATTTATTAAAAATCATTTTTAATACGTCCGCACTGTTGACCAAATATTTAGGTTGTGTAAAAAGCTAATAGTAACACTAGACTTTATCTAATACTATGCTATCCATATGCTATCAGACTGTCCATCCCCGTATTTGTTAAATGTCAGAGATCATTACATGCGAATCAGTGCCGCTATTTTTGAAAGTCAGCGAATGATTAACGTAATGCCGAAGATAATATTTTTGGCTCTCTGGATAAGTTCGCTTATAAAACGTATGACTTAGTTAGTCGCATGAACAGTACCTACCCAGTTGTACCTGAAGTACATAAATTACTCCTCTGTTTCATCAGTTAACCGAAAGGTACCTACAAAAAAGTACCAGTAAAATTCACTAAATACTTGCAACACCCATACAACGGACTAAGGCCCGTCGCACATTGCTGAATAAATCAAAGAAGCAATTTTTTAAAAGTTATTTCGACCTATTAGGTAGTTAGTTAGTTTAGTTAGTTTGACATGTATTTTTTAATAGTTTTATATATTTTTGCCATTTGGGGTTGAGACAATGGGTCCTTGGGGTCCGGAAGCCAAGGCATTTTTGAGAGACCTGACAACGCGCCTCATTGAGACAACTGGTGACCTGAGAGCTGGTAACTTTTTTGCTCAGCGCATAAATCTTGCGGTACAGCGGGGTAACGCTGCCAGCCTTTTGGGTACCTTGCCTCATTGCGGCGCGTTGGAAGAAATTTTTAATTTGTAAGTCCGCGACATTTCTTTCTATTTTTTATTTTATGTAGTTTAGTTAAGTTATTTGTTTTGTAGTTTGTATATGACGATGCGTGACGCGGACATGTGTATAATAATGTGTTTTTAATTGTATTTATGAAAATAAATTGCAGTAAGTTAGTTTGATGTAAGATTATGTTTGAAATAGCTTCCCCTTTTACCATCTCCAGGGATTGTACAGAATTGCCTTTTCATACTGTATATCTATGGAGGTAACAAATTGATGTGTTAAAAGACAAAAAACCCGACTGCGGTAATTTTAAAGTAGTATTTTGATGTAAAAATCCGCCATCTTGAATCTATATTTTTTTTTATATAGCCAGTGTCACTCGCGCTGCTGAAACGAATCTAACGACACCTCATATGTCAAAATCCAACTATCCGTTTGGGCTGTAGCCCGTGAAAAATAATTTTCTTGTCTACACACATACATACATACATAATCTCGAAAAACATAACCTCCTTCTGAGACAGTCGGGTAAAAATTCTGCTCTGCAGTAAAGTTCATTCGCTTAGATAGTGTCGCGATGACAATGTCATTCCCTTAGATAACGTGAAACTTGTATGGAATGACACTGACGCCCCGGCCTTTTAATACGTATAGTGACTTTGCTAGATGTTAGCGTTCTGAATGCTTCCAAAAATCGGCCACCTATTGAAGAATTTCGACTTTTGCAGTTTATGTGGTTTATGTTTATGTTAAGCAGTGCAGTGGCTTGCAGTCTGACCGAAGAGACGACAAGAGCAAGAGAAAGGAAGGTTAACACATTGGTATTGAAGAACGCGACAGATCAGATTGACCTATGACACACCTGTGATTTTAAAGTTAATAAGGTAGTAAATATCTTAGCCAAGATTCGAACAAACTCAAAGATATATAGACGAAAGTACTTGTATGCACTCACTAAATGACAACAGTAAAAAAATTATGTTTCCAAAACTTCCCTGAGAAAATGTTGAAGAATTATTTTTCTATACTAAGCGTAGTATAAACACATTTAAATAAACAGCCTGTATAGGGTGAACGGTAATTCGATACTTTCCCTGGAAGTAGGTAAGAGGCCATTTCCATCATATTCTTCCACAGAACTAAAAGTCGGAAAGCACTTGTTTTGAAATTATTACGATATAGTGTAAAATTTTACTAATGACCGATAGCGAAAACTCGGAAGGTCCTCCCATACAAACTTGCCGATCAGCTGATTTCAGTTACTATGAGAGGTCCAAATTTTTTTTTTCGTATTTCGGCCTATGTTCCTTGGGGAAAGTTGTTCCTTATCATTATCACTAGCCGGTTCTGAGTTTTCGCTATCGGTCACTAGTAAATTTTCTCCCTATACCCTATCTATACTATAGGTACAGGGAGGGAGTAACGGAACGCTAAGGTGACGGATGAAAAACGACTGCCGAGATGAGAATGTTGCGATTGATGTGTGGTGTGACAAGGATGGATAAAATAAGGAATGAGTATATTACAAGTTTGAAAGTAGCGCCAGTGACAGACAAAATGAGAGGGAATCGTTTATCTTGGTATGGGCATGTAATGAGGAGAGATGAAGAGCATGTAACAAAGAAAGTAATGAACATGAATGTGGATGGACGCAGAAGAAGAGGAAGGCCTAAAAATGTTTGGATGGATTGTATAAAAGACGATATGAAAAATAAAGGCGTAAGTGAGGATTTGACTGGTGATAGCGATGAATGGAAGAAAAAGACATATTGCGCCGACCCCAAATAAATTGGGATAAGGGCAGGCAGATGATGATATAAGTGTGTGTCGTTTCTAGCCGACGACCATGGCGATTGATGTTCTTGGGAACGAAAAGGTTAAAAACACAAGTCCATATTTAAAGTCACAAATGCATTAAGTTAATTAAAATAAAATTGAAATAAATTGTAAATAAGAGATTACAAATTAATAATAATAAAATTTAAAGTCCACAATCGGGAATGTGTTGGACGGAAGGTTGGAAGCACGGGGATGCAGGTATTTATTTCTGTTTTTCTTTAATAGGTAGGCCCCGCGTTTGTTTTCTATCTTACATATTGGTAATAATTCGGGGGCCCGTCTATGCAATTACCTATGTCAAGATGAGACGCATGATGGCAGCAGGCCGGAATTCCGACTGCCTCAGAAGGACGGTTATGTTTTTCGAGAGTAGGTATGTATGTATGTATGTGGAAAAGAAAATTCTTTTTCACGGGCTACAGCCCAAACGGATAGATAGTTGGATTTTGGCATATTATGAGGTGTCGTTAGATTCGTCTTAGTAGCTCCAAGTAGTAGCGCGAGTGACACTGGCTATATAAAAATGATATATTCAAGATGGCGGATTTTTACAGCAAAATACTACTTTAAAATTACCGCAGTCGCGTTTTTTGTTTTTTACACATCTACTTGTTGAGGTAGGTCATCTTAAGACATCATCGTTAAGGTGTGTCTCCTGCTCACGTGATTTAAAAAAAAACACTAAACATCGGTATACATTGCGGTGTCATTATAAAAATGTGAATGACCACGCCGCGAATGTGCATCGATGTTTATTGTTATGAAAAACACCTGAGCACGAGAAACAGCTTTACGAAAGTCTTCATGGTTACCTATACAGGGAGTAACGGAAAGGGTATAACAAGCCGAAAGGAGGTCAAGGTACTCGTGAAACTGAACAACTTTCCCCATGGAACATGGGTCGAAATATGAAAAAAAAATTTGGACCTCTCATAGTAATTTTTGGAAAACTTCCAAAATTTTCACCGTGTAACAAACTCGAACCCGGCCTATGAAGGACTTATACGCCTACAGGCACCGGCCTGTGTTGTTATGAAGATCATGTCTTGAGTTCTAGATTTCATAGAAACCCATACCTCAAGCACAGTGTATATAATGGCTCGTGATATAAAAGTGATGTCTAGTTAGTTATTGACCCATACATTGTGTTTAAATAAAGTAATATGTAACCCATAAGTTCTTTTAAAGGTAATTGAGACATCCCTGTACAAGCTATTATAATAAAAGTGATTCTGATGAACAGGAGAGGAAAAAGGGCAGGAAACTGAACTCCAAACGGGCCCCCAGAACTGCATCGTTGAGGAATGTGGAATCCCACTCCAACTATACCTATTTGTATTCATAAACACTCCGCAGTCATCTTCACATAACCAATTTATGTATGTAAAGGTAACTCTTAGAGTATTTACCAAATACAAATGGTAAATTACCTGATTCCCCCAGAAGAAGGATAAAAATATGGTGAGACCTGCCGTCTCTGCTAATAGATGCGTCAGCCACAGACGCTTGTGGTGCTTAAAAGCACCACGAAGAAGGATAGGTGATCAGATTCAGACGTCCTTTGCAGAACAACTGAAGTAGTTTAGAATAAACAGTCTTATGACGGACCAATCTGACACCCAAGTGTCTAGTTGGTTAAGTTTGTAAGTAGGTATGTTATCAGTCAAATGACATGATTTCAACAATTATCTTTAGGTTTCCCTAAAGAGGTACCGGCAAGGCCGGTAAGCACCGAATATGAAATTGCACTGGTCAGTCAGTCTCCACCCACATTTAACTCCTACGGAAGTCAGAATATAATATGAGAATGCTTTATGCAATTCCCAAATCACATGTGAGCATACATTCCTATCTGTTGTAGACGAGAGAGCAATATTTTGCCCATCCCAATAGAGAGTAGATAAGATATGTTGATCACATGAACTTCCTGAGAGCATATGGGCTTCTACGACCAGAAGCTGCCGTTACAACCATATCGAATGCTAGATAGTAAATAGATAGGTATTCGATGAAGATATGATAAAAGTTGTCCCATGACATTTGATGACAACCATTGTAATTAGTAGGTAAGTTGTAGTCATAGTTTTACTATGATGGGCACCATTTTAGCCAGTCATAAGAAGAACTTTAAGAACTTCATGACTAGAATATTACTTTAGATATGATTCATCTGAATCTGTTATAGGATAGGATGATAGGAAAGGATAACTATTATCCATTCTACCAGCCATACATATATTCTTAGATAACACAGTACTTAACAACATAGCAAGTACTATAAAATAATATTGTTGTAGATAGATGTTATCTACTGCCGGACACATTCCTTTCTGAAGGTATCAAAATATAGTTGTAAATAAATGTTTATCCACTGCAGGACACATTCCAATACTGAAGACAGTTTTCTTTGTATGACAACAATACTGTTGTAAATGATTATTTATCCACTGTTGGACATAACCAAACAGAAGTAGATATCTATCTACTTATGTATACTTCATACATAGTAACATTAGTCAATTAAGTCCATAGTCGCTCAGCAACCATAGTGCAAATAGAAATCTGTCCACTGTTGGACTAAGCCAAACAGTAGGTAAGTAGATACAATATGTAAGTATGTTTCAAACACAAGAATTTTATCAAGTAAATCCTTAATCGCTCGGCAATTATAGAATAGTAATTTATCCACTGATGACCACAGCAAATAATAGATAAGTAGATATCTAACAATATCTACTTATGTAAGTTTTAACCCAAGAACTTTATCCTGATCGCATAGCAATAATAATTAAAGTAAATTATTTTAATTGAAGCTACATTATTTTGGTCGTTAAAGTCATATATATATATATATATATATATATATGGCATGATAGATAGATAAGTAAGGAATGGGATTATAGGGTAGCCTACCTATTCCTAACATCTAATTTACCTATCTACCGACACACTAACTAGCCCAGATTTCCCTAATTAAAGATTAGATGTGGATACTATAAAGTTTATATGAAACAATCTGTTTGATTCCGAAGCTGATCTTAGCGCAGTGGAAGCAAATTAAAGTTATCTTAAAATCTAAAACTGAATGGTCGATCAGCCTCGGAACAACATTTGACTACGATTCGTAGTGCTCTTTACTATAGCTAAATAAAATAAATTTAATGAGAGAATTTTGTTCCGGAAAGTTTCCGGCCGAGAAATTCTTGTTTCCAAAATCTACTTAAACAGGGCCCAGCAACGAATTGCTTACCGAGCGAACGATGACGCCGTTTCTTTGTGAGTTTAAGTATGACAGGAATCAGGTATTCAGGATATTGTGAGGAGCACAGGAATAGGGAATAACCTAAACTCACGGCACTGGAACATCCGCTCGTTCTCAAACTCCTTTCCTCCAATCTGCACTATAGTTCACAGTTCGACATCACATAATGTTTTTTAACACAAAATAACTAAAAGATTTCTCTCCGAATGAGAAATCGGCCCCGTTGGCCTCAATCATTTATAATTAAAATACGTAGCTATCGGCAGCCACGACGCGAGCCAACGAAAAGTGAGGTTATATTTTGCCGGCGGTCGCGTGACTCTCAATCAAAGCGCCGGAACCAAAATCACTTGGTTCACTTCCCCACCGAACAGGGAAAACCACACGAGAAAACCGAAAGCACTAAATTACACCATTTATAATTAAAATTCGCATCCACGATGCGGGCGACGGCAGAGGACGTGACAATGACAGAGCAGTGTTGCCAGCACCGCGCGCCCATTTTATACGAAAACTAAACATTCACCCGCCCCGGACCGACCCATCGGTCCGCTCTATGCATGGCAGGCGTGATAATGTAGCTACTGCTCGCTTAAGGACTGAATCCCCCACCTGAACTTCTGCAACTCGAGGAGTGCCATCACTACCCGGAAACAGGTTGAGAATGCGCCCCCGGCGCCAACGCAGTGGCGGTAGGTTGGCATCCTTAACCAGAACGAGATCCCCAATGCAGGGGGGTTCAGTCCTGTCCGTCCACTTAAGGCGTTGCTGCAGAATGTGCAAGTACTCAAGCGACCAACGCTTCCAAAAGTTTTGAGTCATTTGCTGCAACAACTGATAACGCGACAAACGATTGCTATTCACCTCCGTATAGGGATATTCCGGCAAGGCGTTAAGTGGGCGGCCAATTAAGAAATGCCCTGGCGTCAGGGCCTCTAAATCATTTGGGTCTGAGCTGAGCGGACACAAAGGACGCGAATTGAGTACAGCCTCAATTTTACAAAACACGGTCGCCAGCTCCTCGAAAGTCAAAATTGTTAACCCTACAACGCGCAACAAATGCGTCTTAGCGGACTTTACAACCGCTTCAAAAATACCACCCCAGTGAGGGCACGCTGGTGGATCGAACACCCAGGTAATGCCCTGACGGGAGGCCCGTGCTTATGGCTTCTTCGTTCTCCCTTAAGAACGTTACAATTTCCTTCATACACCGATCAGCACCCTTAAAGTTGGTACCACAATCCGACCTGATCAGCGCTGGTCGCCCTCGTCGCGACGTAAATCTCTCCAGCGCTGCCAAAAAGGCCTCCGTAGAAAGGTCGGCCACGAGCTCCAAGTGGACGGCCTTGGTGGCTAGGCACACGAACACGCACAAGTACGCCTTGATAGACTTTGCGTTCCGTAGGCGTGATGCCTTTACCATGAAAGGGCCTGCAAAATCCGTTCCCACACCTGCAAACGTCCAGGCCTCCGTCACCCGGTCCGGTGGGAGATCTCCCATCTGTGGCTGCATTGTGGCTGCCTTCAAGCGGTAACAAGGCAAGCACCTAAACACAACGCTACGTACCGTTCGTCGTCCCGATAAGATCCAGAACTCGCGCTGTAGGATGGCCAATAGCGCATTACAGCCCGCGTGCGAGTTTTTCTCATGACGATCCCTGACTAAGAGCTCAACTAAGGGTCCCCTTTTGGAAGTAACAGTGGATGCCGAGCCGAAAAGGGCAGGCTAGCGTTCCGAAGTCTGCCTCCAACCCTGAGCATACCTTGCTCATCCAGGAATGGGTTGAGGCGCACAATTCCTCCCTTCAGCTTTCCACGTCCATCCCTGAGCAGCCTGACCTCCTCTTCAAAATGTTCCGCCTGGACGACTCTAACCAATGAGCATAGAGCCGCATTCCGCTCCGCAGGCGAGAGGACAGGTGTAAAGTTCCGTTCTGCTTGAGGCTTCCTGCAGTTGTTCACGAACCGCTTGATCCAACCTGTCACCCCAAGAAGTTTGTCGAGGAGCTATACCGTTCCAGCAAGAAAGCTGGGTTAGGCTTCGGTACGAGTTGCCCCACGTTCACTCGCAAACCTCGATCAGGTGGCCCAAGCGGCGCCCTGCACTCGTTGAATGGCCATTCCTGCGGCGACTCAGTCAGCCATTGAGGTCCCCACCACAGTGGGTGACTCACCAAATCAGGTGCCCTGCACCCGCGCGAAGCGCAGTCCGCTGGGTTCCATTCTCCCGGTACGTGCCTCCACACTAACGGAGTTTCCGACCCCGTAATCTGTGACACCCGATTTGCCACGAAAACCTCAAGTGTATGTACCGACGTCTGCAACCAGCACAGAACTATCCGACTGTCAGTCCACGCGTACACCGTTTCATCCAAGTTGATGGTACCACGCAGATTGCAGGTTACATGATTTAGCAAGCGCGCTAGAAGAGCTGCCCTGCCAATTCCAATTTGGGGATGGTCCATCTAGTTCTGACTGGTGCCACCTTACTTTTGGCCATAACCAGACGCACGTGCACAGTTCCCGTTGAACTTGCTGTCCGAAGGTATACAGCTGCCGCGTACCCTCGCTCCGAGGCGTCACAAAACCCATGTAGGGTAGCCTTACATCCCACCGATGGGACTAACTTGCGGGGTATCGCGATGTGCACAATCCCTGGTAAGGTGGTCACAAACTTGAGCCAATCCTTCAACAACTCTCCGGAGAGTTGGTCGTCCCATCCTAAGTTGGCTAGCCACAACCTTTGTAAAAGCACTTCGCCATGAACGTAACCGGGGCGATCCATCCGCTAGGATCGAACGTTCTAGCGATTGTCGACAGTACCGACCGCTTAGTCCAAGTTTTCCAAAAGGTCGGGCTCGATCTTGTACGTGAATACGTCATGCGTTGGCCTATATTGCACCCCGAGGATGCCCAACGTGTTTGGATTGTCCGGGTTCTCAAAGAGGTGCGGGTCCTGATGGAACTCGCCTGGCAAACCGGCCAGGAGCTCTGGGCAACTGGACAACCATTTCCGCAACTCGTAACCTCCTGAACCCATGATCGCGATCAACTCGTCTCGTAGAATTAGCGCCTGCTCCACGCTATCAGCACCCGTGCAGATATCGTCCACGTAGACGTCGCGATCCAGTACTGCTGCGGCTCGAGGATATCTTACCCTTTCCTGTGCGGCCAACTCTCGCAGCGTACGTACTGCCAAATACGGACTTGGCTTAAGTCCATACGTCACCGTGTTAAGTTCGTATGTGACCATCGGCTCATCTGGGCTCTCACGCCACAAAATCAGCTGATACCGACGGTCATCCGGATGTATCATGGTTTGGCGAAACATCATTTTGACGTCTGCGACGAACGCTACCTGGTGTAACCGAAAGTCTGTGAGAATGTCCACAATGTCCCGGTTCAATTTAGGACCCGCGTGCAAACATTGGTTCACAGACACACCATTCGAGGTAGGAGCAGAACCGTCAAACACCACCCGTATTTTCGCCTCAGGTGACTTCAAGACAGCCAGGTGTGGAATGTAATAATGCTCGACACACCTCCAATCCAGGCTGGACACCGACATGTGGCCCAATTGAATATATTCCCGCATGAATTCTATATACTTCTGCCGAAGTGCTGGGTCTCGCCTCATCTTCCGCTCCATTCCGAGTAGTCTCCGTTCCGCGAGCTGTCGCGAACTACCTAAAGCGGGGCGGTTTGGGAGAAAAGGTAGCCTGGTCACGAATCTGCCTGACGGGCATCTCGCAGTGTTGTATTGATAGAACAACTCGCACTCGTCATCCTCTGGCTTCCGTCTGTCCGCCGTGGGCGGCTCTTCAGACTCCCAAAACCTCTGCAGCACCTCTGACAGCACACTACCATAGAGGACCGGATCCCTTCTGGTAGGTCCTGAGGTCTCCAAACTGGGCCGAAAACAACATACCCCTGTGGTATCTACGGCCACCAAACCAGTTTCCTGGAGTACCTTCTTCCTACCGCACCATAATCTCCCGAGGACGTCTGACCCGAGAAGTACGTCCACCGTACCAGGAGTATCAAAATCAGGATCAGCTAACTCCAACCCTGTGGTTAACCCTCGTACCGTTGGTGGTAACCTAACCTGAGGAGTTTCCCAACCACTTCATCCAGCACCACGGCTGAGACTTGATAGCTGACCCTGTACATGTGCTACCTAATGCGAACTCAAAGTTCGTCTGACCCCGAATGTCAGGCACATTTAGGCCCCGATGCCTACAGCTTCATCCTCACTTGGCCGTACATTTAGGCCTAGCCTACTCACCAGCTTACTCGATACAATACATCCCTGAGCCCCTGTATCCAGTAGGGCTCTTACTTGAATGGTCCGGCCACCGTATCCCCATACCCAAATCTTAGCCGTTGGCAAAAGTACCGTGATTGGACGGGGAGCCGAAGCTGATGAGTAGGCGGCGATTACCTAGCGGGAATCTAAACGCGGTGAGGCCGCGTCCCGCGGGGTATCCCTCACTACCCAAACCTGTGTATGGGTCCCACTCCTGCTGGTAGGAGGTCTGCCCATAAAGGCCATGGCTGGAGTTCTATAGTACCCCGACGGCAAACGTCCGTACCGAGGTTGCGCCTGTAGCCGCGGGTACTCAGGCATAGGGGGCATGCGTGGGTCTTGAGACCCAACCAGGTGGCTCAAGCCCGCAGAATACTGCATGTACCCTGGTGGCTGCCTAGTGCCCCTGACACCCGCCCGTTGAATCCCGTACCTGGGATGGGTGTCCTTGGCCACGTTCCTGTGCCGCTCTTCCCCAATCCGGCACCTGCTGCCGTGGTGGGGATTGTCCCCACGTCCTTGGGTAAGTGGGCTCCGTCTGTTGACGTCCCCCTGCCTGTCCCTGTGACCGATGCGGAGGTGGGCTCCTCCTTGGAGGGTGGGAGCGTTGCTCCCTCCCTTGGTGGGCAGGCTCCTTCGCTGATCCGATCCAGCGCTGCCCCGGCGCCTCCGGAGCGATTCATGCAGAGCAGCGGATGGTGTGCACCCTGGCAGTACCTACAGTTGGTGCTTGAAGGGCACTCGCACCTGATGCGGCCCCAGGCACCGAAAACACCAACGCCTCTGCTGTGCCACACCCCGTCTCCTCTGAACCCGCTGCGCAGCAAACTCCTGACACGCTGCCACCCCGTGGCCTGTCTCCCTGCAGTAGGCACACCCTGATTCCAATGCGGTGTTGTACCGCCTGGGTTGCCACTGTTGCCTCCTCGCGCCGGTGCACCCGGCCGTTCCGGGTGGCGAGGGGCAGAGGTCTCCTTGCGAGGGCTTCACCAGCCTGGACGTCCACTCGCCTGCTTTCGGCCTCGAGGAACGACTTCAGATCCTCGTAGGTCGGGAGGTGGTCCGAGGACTTGCCCCATGTAGCTGCTCGAATCGAGCGACCATTTCGCTCGGCAGGCGGCGAAGCACTGTGTGGACCAAGATATAACCGTAGCCCGCCACTGGCAAACCCTGTCGCTCTAGTGCGCTGACCGCGACACTGACTGGGTGGAAGATTTTCTCGCGGAGGTCCGTACCTCGCGTTATGGTTGGTATTGACAGCCACTGGTCTAACAGCCTGTCTACAATCAGGCGCTTGTTTCGATACCGGTCGGTAAGGATCTTCCACGCCACCTCATAATTGCTATCCGAGACAGCCAAATGCGTCAGCAATTCATGAGGCTCTCCATGTAGCCTGGACATCAGCTGAGCCATCTTGTACGCCGGCGTTATGTCCGTCCGTGTGTGGACCACACTGCTATACAGGTCCTCAAACGCCGGCCAGTCGGCGTAATCGCCTGCAAAGACTGGAACCGTAACAGGCGGAAGAGGCACCTGTAATCCTTGTCCCACTTTACCACGGAATGGCTTTTCCTTTCCGTCACGTCGCCTAGATATGTCCGCAGCTGCCTGCGCAATGTCCTGTGCCAGCTCAAGCACTGGCTTACATCGCCCTCAACCAGCTCCTTATCTTCAGGGTTAGGAGCTTCCTCAAGGAGCATGAGGCACTCTGTGAGGTGTTCCGACACAACCCGAACCCGTTCATCTGCCTGTAGTGCACTTTTCAAGAGCGCGTCCTCCCGGTCCTCGCGGCCGATCATTGCCGCTGTGGTAGTAAACCACCTTAATTCTGTCTTTATAGCAGCCTTATACCTGGCGATCGAGGAGCCATGGTACCAACTTTACACACTCGACTTAATAAAAACGAAAAACCAATAAACAAATACCACAAAATAAATGTTAGTTGACTGGCCTAGACCTTACCGATAAGGTACCGTTCACTAGGCAAACAATACAGTCACAAAAAAACCGAAACAATATTTTCCAAAATTAATAAAATATGTGGGTAATATAAAAACACGCTTAATACTAAATTACGGCTAACTATGTTGCAATAAAGCAACCACGCTCTGCTACCAAAAATGTTTGATTCCGAAGCTGATCTTAGCGCAGTGGAAGCAAATTAAAGTTATCTTAAAATCTAAAACTGAATGGTCGATCAGCCTCGGAACAACATTTGACTACGATTCGTAGTGCTCTTTACTATAGCTAAATAAAATAAATTTAATGAGAGAATTTTGTTCCGGAAAGTTTCCGGCCGAGAAATTCTTGTTTCCAAAATCTACTTAAACAGGGCCCAGCAACGAATTGCTTACCGAGCGAACGATGACGCCGTTTCTTTGTGAGTTTAAGTATGACAGGAATCAGGTATTCAGGATATTGTGAGGAGCACAGGAATAGGGAATAACCTAAACTCACGGCACTGGAACATCCGCTCGTTCTCAAACTCCTTTCCTCCAATCTGCACTATAGTTCACAGTTCGACATCACATAATGTTTTTTAACACAAAATAACTAAAAGATTTCTCTCCGAATGAGAAATCGGCCCCGTTAACCTCAATCATTTATAATTAAAATACGTAGCTATCGGCAGCCACGACGCGAGCCAACGAAAAGTGAGGTTATATTTTGCCGGCGGTCGCGTGACTCTCAATCAAAGCGCCGGAACCAAAATCACTTGGTTCACTTCCCCACCGAACAGGGAAAACCACACGAGAAAACCGAAAGCACTAAATTACACCATTTATAATTAAAATTCGCATCCACGATGCGGGCGACGGCAGAGGACGTGACAATGACAGAGCAGTGTTGCCAGCACCGCGCGCCCATTTTATACGAAAACTAAACACAATCAGAACGCAGATTCTTTAAAACATTCTGACCCGACAACAAAACAAAGTTATTGCAATAAAATGACCTTAGCACTAAAAACCAAAGCATAAGACCATGTTCCGAATAATCTTATCAGCTTTCAATGAATACAGAACTATCAAGCATAGGTAATTAATATGTTTGTAAACATTCATATAGGTAATATATACTGCTGATAGGGTTCGAAAGAAAGCATGAATTGTACTTATCCATCTGGAACTTGAAGCCACCAGCACACGAAGAACCAACAACGACGACATCCACAATGCCGATTCCAGTGCACGCTGAAGCACGCACCCTCTGTATCCAACAACACACCATACACGGGTTCAAAGCACTTTTCACAAACCAAACACACTCGCGAATCGAGGGTGACCAGGCAAACGTCGAGACTCTCTGGTCCACGGCACGACTCCACCAGGACTGATAGGTAAACTAATCACTGCACTAGGTATTCCTTTTCTGTCCTGGGAGACTTCACGATTAAAACTAAAACTGAACGCAGGCTGTATGGCTCGCTTATTTATACCAAAAGCTTCAGACTTACGAGAAGAATCATCTTCTAGAAATCTGCTACTCATCACGAAAGAAGATATTCTCCTCTCTTTCATACACATTTTAGAAGACATTCGACTATTCTAGAATTTTTTAGAATGTCTTGTTTCGCTACTTGTTGCCATACACCAATTCAGGGAAGGGCCACGACCCATCCTGACATCAAAAAAACTTTTAGTGTATATTGAGTAAATCATGGGTTTACCAATATTATTAAACATTTATTGTTGGTTTATAGAATTTTTAGAAAATACATCAATTTTCTATAAACCGAAAGTGTGACTAATAGAATAAACCTTAGGTATTTCAGTCGCTATGGCACTATAATAGGCCTAGTAGGGCCCTGTCTAAAGTGACACTTTGCAGTTTCCGCTACTCGACAATAGATGGCTCTTAAACAAAATAGCAAAATGTTATGTCCTGTATCATATAAGCACGAAAAATTATAAATGCTACTGCAAACGCTGTGCAACTATCAGCTAATTATCCAAAATTATTTAGACTTGCCTATACGAACGATATGATGAGAAAACCAAGAAAGTAACTTACAACTTCACCGTTTCATACACATAGCGCCATCTATCAGCTGTGTTCCTGAACTTCTATAACAATTTTGACAGAACAGAACCAAGTACTAATCGCATCTTATACCAATAGATGTCGCTGTTTTGAAATCTTTATAAAGGCCGAAACACATATTAATTAATAAAGGCCGGGACACATATGTGACAACCGCAGGCAGGATTTGAACCTGCCTGTGAACCTGCGACCTTCGGCATCAGTACTGCCGACGCCCTAACCAACTGGGCTACCGCGGTTCTAATCGAGCCCCCCGCGAAATTATGGAAGTATATCTTGTCCACTATCGCGTGGATGGGCTCCATCTACCGGGATAGTTTTGCAACTAATTCCCAGCGACTAATTCATTCTTTACAGATTGAATGTAGTCAAAGCGATGAAAACCCGCGATAAATTGAATACCAAATTTTAAAACACTTCTCGTGTTAGGTAAACAATTTTTGGAATACTTCCAAAATTTTCACCGCAGGCAGGATTTGAACCTGCGACCTTCGGCATCAGTACTGCCGACGCCCTAACCAACTGGGCTACCGCGGTTCTAATCGAGCCTGCGAAATTATGGAAGTATATCTTGTCCTTGTGTTTGGAAGTTTTCCAAAAATTGTTTACCTAACACGAGAAGTGTTTTAAAATTTGGTATTCAATTTATCGCGGGTTTTGTATGAGGCCAATGATAAGTCTGCCTGAAACTGGTCTAAAATTCCAGTGCCCGCAATGCCAAATTCCCAAATGTTCAAGCAGTCATGGGCATGCATGAAAAAGTCAATGTCGGAGCTTAGCATAATAATAATCTAGGCAAAATTATTTGCAAGTTATCCTATCCTACTTAATCCTAAGGCGGATGTTTGTGTGTGTGTTTGTTACGACATCTCGCAAAAACGGCTGATTAGATTGACATGAAACTTTGCAGTAATATAAAAGGGCACCTGGAATAACACATAGGATACTTTTTACCACGGAAAAATGTCTCATTCCCACGGGATCACGCATTTTCCAATATTTTTGAAATAGGTGGCGTGACTAAGCCGATTCGCGTTTTAAACGTTTTCGCCGAAAACTAACAGCGACATCTCTTGGCGAATAATGCTTTTTTCCCGCGGAATAATAGGTTGCAGCGGGTGAAACCGCTGACGGGCAGCTAGTTTGCATATAAATAGGTAAGGTACAAAATGCAGAACGTTCGACCACACCTAACTTTATAATGGATACGTTCAGAATAAATTTAAATGAAATTTAGCTGCTAATTTTAGACGAAATGTCTAGATTTTGCATTCAGTCATAAACACTAATTCAGGCTTTAGAATAGGTATTAATATACCTACCTAGACCTCAATTCGCCAACGATAAAACGGGGTCTTTTTGATAATTTCGATTCGAATGTTAATGCGATTATGTTAAACAATGCGCGTTATTATGATATTGAACAAAAAACAAGTCAAATTATTAAAAAGACAAAAAACCGACTGCAGTAATTATAAAATTATTTTCATTTAAAATTCACCATTTTGAATTTATGACACTTTAAAATAGCTCTAGTGTCATACGCGCTGCTTGCTGACACCTAATGTGTCAAGATCCGCCTAGCCGTTTTTGCTGTAGCCCGTGGAAAAGAACTTTGGTACTCATACGTCATACATACCCACATACCTACATACATACTCTCGAAAAACATACCCTCCTTCTGAGGCAGTCGGGTAAAAACAAAATTAACACGTTTACGGAATTGATTTCGACACTTTCTTGCTTCTTGCTTATTCTTGTCAAACCATTTTCGTACTAATTTTATTTCTTCTGTACTAGGTAATATTATAAAGAGGAAAGACTTGTTTGTATGTTATTGATTGTAAGATTATATAAGGTGTAAAAAAATTAACTGCAAATATTTTAAGGGGTGAACCAGTCCATGAAACTGAACAACTTTCCCCAAGGAACATAGGACAAAATTCGAAAAAACAATTGGACCTTCCATACAAATTGACACTGTCGGCTGGTACATTTGGTATGGGATGGGTCCAATTTTTTTTTTCATTTTTTAGACCTATTATCCTTGGGGAAAGTTGTTCAGTTTCATGGGCTGGTTCACCCCTCAAAATATTTGCAGTTGATTATTTACATCATGTATACCTAATTATGGCCGATTTTTAGGGTTTCGTGGTCTACTAGAAACCCTTATCATTTCGGTAAGTCTGTGTGTCTGTCTGTCTGTCTGTATGCCGCGCCCTTATAACTTCGTCAGTTTTAAAGCTATCAACATCAAAATTGGTTTGAAGATAGATCGTGTTGACCCAAACTTAGAAATGTTGAGAAAAAAATATTTTTAACGTTTTTTGGACCCCCTTCCCATACATGTGAAAGGGGGGCAAAAAAAAATTTTTTTCTCCTGTAATATTGAGTAGGGTATCGTTGAATAGGTCTTTTAAAACTAAGGGGAGGTTTCTTTGAAACAAAGGCTCTAAAATGTTTATGTCTCGAGATATTTGCTTGTAAAGTGGGGGTTTTTGAGCTATAATTTGTTCCAGCTGTAACTTCTATAGTATGCATGCTAAAAATTTGAAAAAAATATGGAATATAGTTCTTAATATGAAGTTACCATGAAAACTATAACGAATACCGTATCACTCAAGATGAAGGAAAAATCAAAGTTTTTCAATTTGCGGTTGGTAACCATACAGCTCCAAATAAACCAGCAACAAAATTAACTTTGTAACGCTGAAAGACCTGATATTTAAACGTTGACTACGAAACTCTATTTGTGAGCGTGTCTGACACGCTCTTGCCCGCTTTTTCTTTATAAAAAGAACACCAATGTGCAACAGTGCAAGGTGTATGACGATTACCTTCCTCGATATAACGCAATTTTATTTCTAGGATACATATTCATACATATTATAGGTATAGCATAACAAATACCTAAGGCCGAAAGGAGGTCAAGGTACTCCTGAAACTGAACAACTTTCCTCTTGGAATATGGGTCGAAATATGAAAAATAAAATGTCCCAAATTTCCCATAGTAACTCAGTTTATCGGCAATTTTGTATGGGAGGTCCAAATTTTCATTTTTCGGCCCATGTTCCATGAGAAAAGTTGTTCAGTTTTATGACCACCTTGACCTCCTTTCGGTTTTATAGGTTCCTTTCTAACACCCAGTATAGAGTATAGTCATATATTTTCGCAGATTTAGTTAGCCTTAGACCATAAAACCTAGGTCTTTGAATAATAGTTCATGGCCTTTAAGACAGACGGTTTCTATATGATAATTTGGAAAATAAATTCTACTATTGTAAAACTGTGGTGTCTAAACTAATGAATTAAACACATCTCGACATTTAAAAATAAACACAATACTTGACAATAACTTTTACGGAATCACGGAACTATCTTTCTTTTCGATCAATGGGGCTTTTTCTGTTGACAGTTCTCTTAGGCTCTCTTGGTAGTTCTGAATTACAAACTAGAGGGCGCTGCGCAAGATGTAAAATTTTGTCATTCGATAGATATTGACAGTTGCTATTGCTATAGTCGGTCGCGTGCCGTGTATGCTAAAGTAATTTGCCAAACCGGAATGCGATTTAATATAGGTATCTAACTGATTGATTATGAGGTTGCAAGGAAAGGAAAGGAAAGGAACGTCTTTTTCCGTGTTTCGCAGCGCCCTCTAGTTTGTAATTCAGAACTACCAAGACCCTTAGGGTGAGAATCCACCAGAGCTGTGCGAGTAAAATGTGTCGTACGAGGATGTGTAGCTGTGCTGTGGAAATGTGTAGGGGTTTCCACCAGAGCTGTGCGAGTAAAATGTGTCGTACGAGGATGCGTAGCGGAGCTGTCAAAATGCGCATTAATGTGCGGAGCGAGGATGCGTTGCGAAGCTGTGAAATGTGTGAGCGGGAGGGAATGCGATGTAGTGGAAACCTCGCAACATATTCCTAGCAGCACATTTCTCGCAACACATTCCTCGCTACACATTCGTCGCAACACATCCTTCGCACACATTTCTCGCTTGTTTTGTAGAATGGCCTCGCTTCGCTCAACCCTATTCCACCAGAGCTGAGCTAAGCGAGGCTAGGAAAATGAAGTGATTCTATTGGTGGATTTTTTCCTCGCACACCGCTTAGCTACCTCGTACAGCTCTGGTGGATTCTCACCCTTAGGGAACTGTCGTTACTGTCAACAGAAAAAGCCCCATTAGACTGGGAAAATTTTTCACAAAATGATAACGATCAAATTTTGTGACACAGAGAATTGAACCCGAAACCTTCTGCGTCGCAGGCAGTATCATTACCACTGCGCCACATCGGACGTTAATGTGTGGTTGGTTAGTATCTATGTCAAACTTCTGATATGGGATGGCCAATGTCCAGCCGCTGGACAGGACTGCTGTGACTGTTGATGATGATGAAGCGACAGGAACACATAGGTGAAAAGCCTTATGCTGTGAGACTACAAAAGCTTAAGGATGTTCATCTGTATGTGCACAACCAACGTACCTCTTTTTCTTCTTCCTCGTTCCCTCAATGCTAAGGATCGCGACCACATGAGAGCCTCATCCATTCCGAGCGATTGTAGCTTTTGTGGACTGCTCGATATACAGGGTGGACCATAGAGTGACGTCAATAAAAAGAAATTAAATTCGTCACATCTTGGGGTATTCGAAAATACCCCATGTAAGTTCCGCGATTATTTTTAGTTTCCCAGTTATTCAACTTTTAAACAAACCTACATATAATATCATTGCTTTTAAAGTTGTATGGGAAAATCTTGACTGGCAGTAATGTTTTCTTTCCTTTTTTTACTTCCGTATACGGGCTTTTCGCGCGGTTGATTTCATAGCACAATCTTTATGATTTGTACTTTTTAACGTACAAAAAAAAGAAAAAATGTCTGCTATTCGAGTTTTTCCTATACTACTTTAAAAGTTGAATAACTCGGAAACTAAAAATAATCGTAGAACATACATGGGGTATTTTCGAATACCCCAAGACGTGAGGAATCTAATTTCTTTTTATTGACTTCACTCTATGGTCCACCCTGTATAGTGTGAAATTTTACTAGTGACCGATAGAGAAATTTGGACCTCCCATAGTAACTGATATCAGCTGATCGGCAAGTTTGTATGGGAGGCCCAAAAACTTTTTTCGTATTTCGACCTATGTTTCTTGGGGAAAGTTGTTCCTTATCTTATCACTAGCCGGTTCTGAGTTTTCGCTATCGGTCACTAGTAAAATTTCACCCTGAATGCTACAGCCCACTGCATTCTTCACAGCATCCGACCATCTACAAGTACGCGATCGAGTTCTTGACCATCGGGGAATGAGGAGGCGCGCGGGGACGGCGCGCCCCGCGTTTACCCACCTACCCGCATTCGCCCGCAATCGAGTGATGGGAAAAAAGTGCGTCACAAAGTTATCGATATTTTGTCGTCGTTTGTGTTGCGTTTTGTGTAGAAAACAAACTTATTATTATTATGCTTTTTCAGTTAACAACGCTTTGGATCGAGCGGTCCATTATACTGGGCTTTCTAAAAAGACATTGACTAGAATTGAAACAGAAGCAAAAATTGGTAATCTTCGTTCGCCTTCTAAAATATCGGCCAAGATATAATTGCCTAATATAATTGCCTCTGGTAGCCCAACGCTTAACAAATCATCATGATGCTTGCAACAGTGTTACAAAAACTCAAAAATAATTGAATTCACCCGGAACAACCCATTAACTCATAACTATGAGTAGTCTGAACTGAATTATTCGGCAACAGTTCTCGATATCGACATCAACATGAATTTAGTCACAGCACTACCGCATTCCTCAACATGGTCATGAACTCGTTCGCGTACTGTAGTTGGCGCCCTGCCCTGGGCATGCTTCCCCTCCACTTAACCCAAATAAATTGCCTCTCTAGGCTATGCTTAGATGATCGCTTAATGTTTTCGAAAAACGCAACCAACTTACAGGCGTCCATAAAGATCGTGTGCACTTTAGAATGTCCCACCCGTCTCGTTCCCAAGTCCTTGCTGATGCAGTAGGTAAGTTAATGCGCTCTAATGGGGCTTTTTCTGTTGACAGTAATGACAGTTCTCTAAGGGTCTTGGTAGTTTTGAATTACAAACTAGAGGGCGCTGCGAAAGACGGAAAAAGACGTTCCTTTCCTTTCCTTTCCTTGCAACCTCATAATCAATCAGTTAGATACCTATTAAATCGCATTCCGGTTCGGCAAATTACTTTAGCATACACGGCACGCGACCGACTATAGCAATAGCAACTGTCAATATCACAACACTCAAATGACAAAATTTTACATCTTGCGCAGCGCCCTCTAGTTTGTAATTCAGAACTACCAAGAGAGCCTAAGAGAACTGTCAACAGAAAAAGCCCCATTCCATGGTTTGTTTCTACTTTTTTTATATTGTCGATGGCATGCCCCTTCCTCAAAATTTCATTATTTAATGACGTTATTACTCTGTGTATCGGGTGCCTGGTCATCATAGCTCAAGCCATAGAGTTTGACGCCCCCCGGCCAGATGGACTGATGAGCTCGTAGCGATTGGATGGCGAAAACCGGAGATCGTGCCATAAGGCACAGGTACGTAATCTGTAGTGGTTGACTCCAATAGCCTGATTCGGTGATGTGCTGTGAGTCGAAGTAACATTCTGGTTCGGCTTGTAACCTGATATCCAGCCCTGAAGACTGGCACAATTCAGAGCTGGATATCAAGTTGCCATCCAAACGAGATCACGTCGTCATCAGGTGCTGTGTGTTGTCATATTCATTTTCTTCTTCAGAAAAAGGCATATTCTTCTTCTTTTCAAGTGGGACACCCAGTCGTCCAACGATCCGATGAACCCTGATGTTACTTTTTACCCGACTGCCTCAGAAGGAGGTTTATGTTTTTCGAGAGTATGTATGTATGTGGACAAGAAAATTATTTTTCACGGGTTACAGCCCAAATGGATAGTTGGATTTTGACATATGAGGTGTCGTTAGATTCGTCTCAGCAGCGCGAGTGACACTGGCTACATTAAAAAAATTATACATTCAAGATGGCGGATTTTTACAGTAAAATACTACTTCGAAATTACCGCAGTCGGGTTTTTTTATTTTTAACACATCTACTTGTTGTTATTGGAAAAACGGGAGATCGTGCCATACAGCATAGGTAATATGTAGTGGTTGACTCCAATAGCCTGATTCGATGATGTGCTGTGAGTGGAAGTTACATTCTGGTTCGGCTTGTAACCTGATATCCAGCCCTGAAGACTGACACAATTCAGAACTGGTTATCAAGTTGCCATCCAAACGAGATCACGTCGTCGTCATCAGGTGCTGTGTTGTCATATTCATTTTTAGGGTTTCGTAGTCTACTAGAAACCCTTATCATTTCGGTAAGTCTGTCTGTTATTACTCTATGTACCTATCAGGTGCCTGCCTGGTCATCATAGCTCAAGCCATAGAGATGGACGCCTGCCGGCCAAATGGACTGATGACCTCGTAGCGATTGGATGGCGAAAAGCGGAGATCGTGCCATAAGGCATAGGTACGTAATCTGTAGTGGTCGACTCCAATAGCCTGATTCGATGATGTGCTGTGAGTTGAAGTTACACTCTGGTTCGGCTTGTAACCTGATATCCAGCCCTGAAGACTGGCACAATTCAGAACTGGTTATCAAGTTGCCATCCAAACGAGATCACGTCGTCATCACTTCATCAGGTGCTGTGTTGTCATATTCATTTTCTTCTTCAGAAAAAGTCATATTCTTCCTTTCCAGTGGGACATCGAGTCTTCCAACGTCCCGATGAACCCTGAAGTTACTTTTTACCCGACTGCCTCAGAAGGAGGGTTATGTTTTTCCAGAGTATGTATGTTTGTATGTATGTGGACAAGAAAATTATTTTTCACGGGCTACAGGCCAAATGTATAGTTGGATTTTGACATAATTATGAGGTGTCGTTAGATTCGTCTCAGCAGCGCGAGTGACACTGGCTATATTAAAAAAATTATAGATTCAAGATGGCGGATTTTTACAGCAAAATACTACGTTGGAATTACCGCAGTCGGTTTTTTTTATTTTTAACACATCTACTTGTTGTTATTGGAAAAACGGGAGATCGTGCCATAAGGCATACATAGGTACGTAATCTGTAGGTAGTGGTTGAGTGATTGAGTCCAATAGCCTGATTTGATGATGTGCTGTGAGTCGAAGTTACAATCTGGTTCGGCTTGTAACCTGATATCCAGCCCTGAAGACTGGCACATTCAGAGCTGGATATCAAGTTGCCATCCAAACGAGATCACGTCGTCATCAGGTGCTGTCATATTCATTTTCTTCGTCAGAACAAGGCATATTCTTTTTCTTTTCGAGTGGGACACCCAGTCGTCCAACGGCCCGATGAACCCTGATGTTACTTTTCACCCGACTGCCTCAGAAGGAGGGTTATGTTTTTGCAGAGTATGTATGTTTGTATGTATGTGGACAAGAAAATTCTTTTTCACGGGCTACAGCCCAAATGGATAGTTGGATTTTGACAGATAAGGTGTTAGATTTGTCTCAGCAGCGCGAGTGACACTGGCTATATTAAAAAAATTATAGATTCAAGATGGCGGATTTTTACAGCAAAATACTACGTTGAAATTACCGCAGTCGGGTTTTTTTTTTTAACACATCTACTTGTCGTGATTGGAAAAACGGGAGATCGTGCCATAAGGCATACAATAGGTACGTAATCTGTAGTGGTTGACTCCAATAGCCTGATTCGGTGATGTGCTGTGAGTCGAAGTTACATTCAGGTTCGGCTTGTAACCTGATATCCAGCCCTGAAGACTGGTACAATTCAGAGCTGGATATCAAGTTGCCATCCAAACGAGATCACGTCGTCATCAGGTGCTGTGTGTTGTCGTATTCATTTTCTTCGTCAGAAAAAGGCATATTCTTCTTCTTTTCGAGTGGAACACTCAGACGTCCAACGATCCGATGAACCCTGATGTTACTTTTTACCCGACTGCCTCAGAAGGAGGGTTATGTTTTTCGGGAGTATGTATGTGGACAAGAAAATTATTTTTCTTAGTCCTAGCGGTAGTTCAAAACATGCTGCACCTGAGAGAAGAGTTCTGAAATTTGGTACACTTAATCTTTAGGGTCAATGAATCGATTTGACCCGTAGTACACAATTTTAAAAAAATCCTTTGAGGAGTAATGACGTCATCTTTTTTTTGTATGGAAAAAAAATATTTTTTGTTCCAAAACCTATCGTGTGTGGTATCAAATGAAAGGCCTTGCTAAGCCGATTCTAAAAATATATTATTTATTATCAATTATTTTATTTTTATCATTCTCGGTAACCAAAATTGAACTTTTGATGCCTAATTTCAACTAAGTGTGTTTTCATAAATTTCTGTAATTTTAAAATTAAAAAAATTACTTAAAGACAAAAAATCCGTAGTACCTTTCTTGAGGTTAGAGATGAGGATATTACACATTATATTACGTATATTTCATAAGTAATGATTCAACCGTATCATACCTGGAGAAGCCCAAACGTGGCATGTTTCGAGAATTATTTCCTATTTAATTTTATACAAGTGACTTAAATATAATAACGTGATATATTTTTAGAATCGGCTTAGCAAGGCCTTTCATTTGATACCACACACAATAGGTTTTGGAACAAAAATTTTTTTTTCCCATTTAAAAAAAAATTACGTCATTACTCCTCATAGGATTTTTTTTTAATTGTGTACTACGGGTCAAATCGATTCATTGACCCTAAAGATAAAGTGTACCAAATTTCAGAACTCTTCTCTCAGGTGCAGCATGTTCCATACATTCGGCAAGCGAGCCGCTAAGGCTATCACGGGCTACAGCCCAAATGGATAGTTGGATTTTGACATATGAGGTGTCGTTAGGTTCGTCTCAGCAGCGCGAGTGACACTGGCTATATTAAAAAAAACCTGCCAAGAGCGTGTCAGACACACCCACAAATAGGGTTTCGTAGTCAACGTTTAAATATCAGGTTATCAGCGTTACAAAGTTAATTTTGTTGCTGGTTTGTTTGCAGCTGTATGATTACCAACCGCAAATAGAAAAACTTTTTTTATTCTGAAGTCTTTAGTGGTACAGTATCCGTTATAGTTTTCATGGTAACTTCAGATTAAGAAATATATTCCATATCTTTTTTTTATTTTTAGCGTTTACACTTTAGGAGTTACAGCTGGAACAAATTATGGCTCAAAAACGCCCCTTTTAAAAGCAAATATCTCGAGACAGAAACATTTTAGTGACTTTGTTTCAAAGAAACCTCCCCTTAGCTTTAAAAGACCTATTCAACGATACCCTATTCAATATTACAAGAGAAAAAAAAATTTTTTGCCCCCCTTTCACTTGTATGGGAGGGGATCCAAAAAATAATTAAAATATTTTTTTCTCAACTTTTCTAAATTTGGGTTAAGACGATCTATCTTTACACCAAATTTGATGTCGATAGCTCTAAAACTGACGGAGTTATAAGGGCGAGGCATACATACAGACAGACAGACAGACTTGACGAAACTATAAGGGTTTCTAGTAGACTACGAAACCCTAAAAAATATAGATTCAAGATGGCGGATTTTTACAGCAAAATACTACTTTGAAATTACCGCAGTCGGGATTTTTCTTTTTTAACACATCTACTTGTTGTTATTGGAAAAACGGGAGATCATGCCATAAGGCATACATAGGTACGTAATCTGTAGTGGTTGACTCCAATAGCCTGATTCGATGATGTGCTGTGAGTCGAAGTTACACTCTGGTTCGGCTTGTAACCTGATATCCAGCCCTGATGACTGACACAATTCAGAGCTGGATATCAAGTTGCCATCCAAACGAGATCACGTCGTCATCAGGTGCTGTGTTGTCATATTCATTTTCTTCGTCAGATAAAGGCATATTCTTCTTCTTTTCCAGTGGGACACCCAGTCGTCCAACGACCCGATGAACCCTGATGTTACTTTACACCCGACTGCCTCAGAAGGAGGAGGGTTATGTTTTTTCGAAAGTATGTATGTTTGTATGTATGTGGACAAGAAAATTATTTTTCACGGGCTACAGCCCAAATGGATAGTTGGATTTTGACATATGAGGTGTCTCAGCAGCGCGAGTGACACTGGCTACATTAAAAGAATTATACATTCAAGATGGCGGATTTTTACAGTAAAATACTACTTTGAAATTACCGCAGTCGGGTTTTTTTATTTTTAACACATCTACTTGTTGTTATTGGAAAAACGGGAGATCGTGCCATAAGGCATAGGTACGTAACCTGTAGTGGTTGACTCCAATAGCCTGATTCGGTGATATGCTGTGAGTCGAAGTTACATTCTGGTTCGGCTTGTAACCTGATATCCAGCCCTGAAGACTGACACAATTCAGAACTGGTTATCAAGTTGCCATCCAAACGAGATCACGTCGTCATCAGGTGCTGTGTTGTCATATTCATTTTCTTCTTCAGAAAAAGGCATATTCTTCTTCTTTTCGAGTGGGACACCGAGTCGTCTAACGATCCGATGAACCCTGATGTTACTTTTTACCCGACTGCCTCAGAAGGAGGGTTATGTTTTTCGAGAGTATGTATGTATGTTTGTATGTATGTGGACAAGAAAATTCTTTTTCACGGGCTACAGCCCAAATGGATAGTTGGATTTTGACATATGAGGTGCCGTTAGATTCGTCTCAGCAGCGCGAGTGACACTGGCTATATTAAAAAAATTATAGATTCAAGATGGCGGATTTTTACAGCAAAATACTACTTTGAAATTACCGCAGTCGGTGGGTTTTTTTGATTTTTAACACATCTACTTGTTGTTATTGGAAAAACGGGAGATCGTGCCATACAGCATAGGTACTATGTAGTGGTTGACTCCAATAGCCTGATTCGATGATGTGCTGTGAGTGGAAGTTACATTCTGGTTCGGCTTGTAACCTGATATCCAGCCCTGAAGACTGACACAATTCAGAACTGGTTATCAAGTTGCCATCCAAACGAGATCACGTCGTCATCAGGTTTCACTCGGGCTTTTGTGTCCTCCACTTGATATACAATCTGATTCGGCTTGAAACCTGATATCCAGCCCTGGAGACTGGCACAATTCAGAGCTGGATATCAAGTTGCCATCCAAACGAGATCACGTCGTCATCAGGTTTCAGTCGGGCTTTTGTGTCCTCCACTTGATATACAATCTGGTTCGGCTTGTAACCTGATATCCAGCCCTGGAGACTGGCACAATTTAGAGCTGGATATCAAGTTGCCATCCAAACGAGATCTCGTCGTCATCAGGTGCTGTGTTGTCATATTCATTTTCTTCTTCAGAAAAAGGCATTTTCTTCTTCTTTTCGAGTGGGACACCGAGTCGTCCAACGATCCGATGAACCCTGATGTTACTTTTTACCCGACTGCCTCAGAAGGAGGGTTATGTTTTTCGAGAGTATGTATGTTTTTATGTATGTGGACAAGAAAATTATTTTTCACGGGCTACAGCCCAAATGGATAGTTGGATTTTGACATATGAGGTGTCGTTAGGTTCGTCTC
The DNA here is from genome assembly GCA_024500475.1 of Phthorimaea operculella. Lineage (NCBI taxonomy): Eukaryota > Metazoa > Arthropoda > Insecta > Lepidoptera > Gelechiidae > Phthorimaea > Phthorimaea operculella. The sequence continues at coordinate 133,097 of JANFCV010000312.1, read as the reverse complement.
AGCAGCGCGAGTGACACTGGCTATATTAAAAAAATTATAGATTCAAGATGGCGGAATTTTACAGCAAAATACTAGTTACTTTGAAATTACCGCAGTCGGGTTTTTTTTATTTTTATCACATCTACTTGTTGTTATTGCAAAAACGGGAGATCGTGCCATGAGGCATAGGTACGTAATCTGTAGTGGTTGACTCCAATAGCCTGATTCGATGATGTGCTGTGAGTCGAAGTTACATTCTGGTTCGGCTTGTAACCTGATATCCAGCCCTGAGGACTGGCACAATTCAGAGCTGGATATCAAGTTGCCATCCAAACGAGATCACGTCGTCATCAGGTGCTGTGTGTTGTCGTATTTATTTTCATTTTCTTCATTTTTTTCTTCAGAAAAATGCATATTCTTCTTCTTTTCCAGTGGGACACCGAGTTGTCCAACGATCCGATGAACCCTGATGAACCCTGATCAATCATTCGCAGTTGTTCCATTGAGATTAGTCCAATGGAACTACTGCGAAGTTTTTTTTCGCACTAGTTCCATTGGCTCAGACAATGGAACTATCGCGAACCTTCGTTTACGATCATTCGCAGTAGTTCCATTGAGTAGTTGTCTCACCTTCTCAGTGCGCATAAAAGTTTCTTTGAAGGAAATGTAGGTCTTGACGAGACCTACATTTTAAGTGACAGCTGTCAAACTTCAAACTCGTTTAACTCGTTAAATACGTATTTTACACCACTGGTTTCGTTGGGAAGTTAGTAGGTCTGGATGAAATCTACATTTTAAGTGACAGCTGTCAAACTTTAAACTCATTTATCTCATAACTATGCACGCTACACAACTAGTTTCTTTGGAAAAGTTGTAGGCTTTAACGAGATCTACATGACAGGTGTCAGCTGTCATACTAAAAAGTCGTTTATATCGGAAACTATGCGTGCTAGACTATTGGTTTCTTTGGGAAAGTTGTAGGCCTTAACGAGATCTACATGACTGGTGTCAGCTGTCAAACTTTAAACTCGTCAAACTTTAAGCATACATAGCAAATGCATAGTACAGCTGTCACAATGTACTTCTCTTTCAGACCGACAACTTTTGCAAACAAACTGATAGTCTGACATGCATAACTGCGGAGACAACTGAGTTTAAAGTTTGACAGCTGTCACTTAAAATGTAGATCTTGTCAAGACCTACAACTTTTCCAAAGAAACTAGTGGTGTAGCATGCACAATTAACGAGATAAACGAGTTTAAAGTTTGACAGCTGTCACATAAAATGTAGATCTTGGCAAGACCTACAACTTTTCCAAAGATACTAGTGGTGTAGCATGCACAGTTAACTAGATAAACGAGTTTAAAGTTTGACAGCTGTCACTTAAAATGTAGATCTTGTCAAGACCTACAACTTTTCCAAAGAAACTAGTAGAGTATCATGCATGGTTAACGAGATAAACGAGTTTAAAGTTTGACAGCTGTCACTTAAAATGTAGATCTTGGCAAGACATACAACTTTTTCAAAGAAACTAGTGGTGTAAAAAACGTATTTAACGAGGTAAACGAGTTTAAAGTTTGACAGCTGACACCTGTCATGTAGATCTCGTTAAGGCCTACAACTTTCCCAAAGAAACCAATAGCCTATCACGCATAGTTTCCGATATAAACGACTTTTTTGTATGACAGCTGACACCTGTCATGTAGATCTCGTTAAGGGCTACAACTTTCCCAAAGAAACCAATAGCCTATCACGCATAGTTTCCGATATAAACGACTTTTTAGTATGACAGCTGACACCTGTCATGTAGAACTCGTTAAGGGCTACAACTTTCCCAAAGAAACCAATAGTCTAGCACGCATAGTTTCCGATATAAACGACTTTTTAGTATGACAGCTGACACCTGTCATGTAGATCTCGTTAAGGCCTACAACTTTTCCAAAGAAACTAGTTGTGTAGCGTGCATAGTCAATGAGATAAACGAGTTTAAAATTTGACAGCTGACACCTGTCATGTAGATCTCGTTAAGGCCTACAACTTTCCTAAAGAAACCAATAGTCTAGCACGCATAGTTTCCGATATAAATGACTTTTTAGTATGACAGCTGACACCTGTCATATAGATCTCGTTAAGGGCTACAACTTTCCCAAAGAAACCAATAGTTTGACAGCTGTCACATTAAATGTAGGTCTCGTCAAGACCTACAACTCCTTCAAATAAACTTTTATGCGCACTGAGACATATTTGAGAAGGTGGATGCACAGACCAAATGACTACTCAATGGAACTACTGCGAATGATCGTAAACGAAGCTTCGCGATAGTTCCATTGTCAGAGCCAATGGAACTAGTACGAAAAAAACGTTCGCAGTAGTTCCATGGAACTAATCTCAATGGAACTACTGCGAACGAAGGACCCTGATGTTACTCTTTACCCGACTGCCTCAGAAGGAGGGTTATGTTTTTCGAGAGTATGTATGTATGTTTGTACGTATGTGGACAAGAAAATTATTTTTCACGGGCTACAGCCCAAATGGATAGTTGGATTTTGACATATGAGGTGTCGTTAGGTTCGTCTCAGCAGCGCGAGTGACACTGGCTACATTAAAAAAATTATACATTCAAGATGGCGGATTTTTACAGCAAAATACTACGTTGGAATTACCGCAGTCGGGTTTTTTTATTTTTAACACATCTACTTGTTGTTATTGGAAAAACGGGAGATCGTGCCATACAGCATAGGTAATATGTAGGTATGTAGTGGTTGACTCCAATAGCCTGATTCGATGATGTGCTGTGAGTGGAAGTTACACTCTGGTTCGGCTTGTAACCTGATATCCAGCCCTGAAGACTGACACAATTCAGAACTGGTTATCAAGTTGCCATCCAAACGAGATCACGTCGTCATCACTTCATCAGGTGCTGTGTTGTCATATTCATTTTCTTCTTCAGAAAAAGGCATTTTCTTCTTCTTTTCGAGTGGGACACCGAGTCGTCCAACGACCCTGATGTCACATTTTTTTTGGAAAGCACATATTCTACACAACGCCGATGACGGTAGGTGCAAACAGCAAACTTCTTCGCGCCGGAGATAAATTCTTAGCCGGATTTTGAGTTGATGTGTCAAGATTGTTTAACCCTGAAAATAGGTACCTAGGTACAAATCCGAACTAGAGTCCGCGCTATCAAAGAAGTCCCGCGGCGAATGAGAAAACTTTTTTTGACATTTCTTATTTCCTTGCAATAGAGTTCTTTTTTGTGTTTCAAGCTCTTGACGTACAAGTACAACGACCTCGTCCGCGGGACTTCTTTGGTGGCGCTGACTCTAGGCGTCAAGTTCATACCCAAGCAAGAACGGGTCGTTGCCTTCATGGTAACTACATTTCATTTTCAGATATTTTGTATTACACTTTTATTTACTACTTATTTAATTTTATTTTTTACACGGTTTCAAATATGGTTTAATATGGTTTAAAAATATGGCAAACAACACACCACAACGGCCCCAAGTGCCCGGCGGTCCCAGTTGCTCTGACGGCCTTCGCGGGGACTCGATCAGCACTGGGGCCAGGGGTGCGAAGAATCTCCGGGTGAGATCTACAAACCGCGCAACGACCACGGCTAATGATAAAACGGACTTTGGATTACTCAATATTTTAACTTATAACGTTCGCACATTGATGCAAGAGGAAAGATTGATAGAATTAGAGAATGCTTTGGCTGAGATCAAATGGGACATAATAGGCTTATCAGAAATCAGAAGAGAGGGAGAGGATATTTTAGAAAGAGAAAATAGTATTTTGTGTTACAAAGGCGAAAAAAGCGGAACTAATGGTGTAGGATTCCTCATTGCAAAAAAGTGGAAAGAAAATACTTATTCTGGAATTTACCGGTTATTCCGATAGAGTAGCAGCTTTGAAATTTAAAATTAATGATAGCAAGACCCTGACTCTAATTCAAGCATACGCGCCAACATCCTTACATAATGACGAAGTTGTAGAGGATTTTTATGACGACCTCAATAAAGCATGCGAAGAGAACCGAGGCGCCTGGACTTTTATCCTCGGGGACTTCAATGCCAAAATTGGTAAAAAGCAGGAACTGGACAACGAAACAATTATTGGCCCCCATGGTCTCGGAATCCGAAATGAGCGCGGGGCCCGTTTGATCCAGTTCGCTTTCGGTCAGAGCCTCAAAATAGCCAATACGTTTTTCCCTAAAAAGCCTCAACGTCGTTGGACATGGGTTTCGCCGGACAATAACACAAAAAATGAGATTGATTACATTCTGACTTCCCACAGAGATATTGTTCAGAACGTAGGGATTATCAACTCAATAAAGTTTAGTTCGGACTAGGGTTGTTGCGGATGCAGATTTTTTTCACATCCGCGGATGCGGATGCGGATGCGGATTTCTGGGGGCTCACATCCGCGGATGCGGATGCGGATGCGGATGTGTACAACAAACTTAAGTTTTGGGAGAAAAAATTAAAAGACAAGTCAAATAATCAGTAATTATAAGTCATTATTTATTATTTTAATTATAAAGTAGTAAAGTAAGTACTATTAAGTACATTTTTTTTATTTTAGTAATTAAATTTAAACAAGGGAGCATTATATTTGATGAAAAGTAGAATGGCTGCCTTTTCGGGATCCAGCCTGTTTCGCTTAAAAAAATGTTTGCTTAAAATGATTGATTACTTATTGGTCAATTAGCACGAGCGCGCGACACGCGTCAATCGCCGGACCTGCCCCTTTCTTTCTTGTCCCGACCTGCTTCACATCCGCATTCGCATCAGCTCCGCATCGATTTTTGCGGATGCGGATGCAGATGCGGATGTCTAAAATGATGCGGATGTTCCGCGTATGCGGATGCGGATGCGAATATTCGCAACATCCCTGGTTCGGACCATCGACCTCTGAGAGCAAAAATTTCATTAAATATTAAAATCCTCCGCAAACAACAATTTCTTCGAAAAATCAAACACCATGATAAATTAACACTACTCAACCATGAAAATGAATTTAACTGGGAATTAAAAAACAGCTTTGATGGACTGGAGACAGAGGACATTTCAAACACAAATACCTTATACAATAATATTATTAATAGTATCAGAAGAGCGAGCAAGAAAATAAAATCAGATAAACCAAATTACAACAAACTAAGGATTGAGACAAAGGCTTTGATAGAAAAAAGAGAGACAGTTAAAAGTAATAAATCAGAGTACACAGCTATAGACAGACAAGTTAAGAGAAGCATCCGAAAAGATATAAGAGACCTAAATACACAGACTGTTAAGATTGCGCTCGAACAAAACACCTCTCTTCGAGCAGCTAAACAAGGATTGTCTAGAGGAAAGACCTGGATCACATCAATAAATGATGAGAATAACGTTAGGCATCGCAACAGGGATCAAATTCTTAAAATATGCACAAAATTCTATGAAGCTCTGTACTCAGACCCAACAAACTCCAACTACAACAATAACATAGAGTATTTATGTGGTGACTCCATCTCTCCCATAACGGAACGGGAAGTACAAACTGCTATCAAAAGTATGAAATACAACAAATCTCCAGGTGGAGATGGAGTTACCACTGAAGCACTCAAAATAGGCGAACCCGTTTTGCTCCCTCGACTGACAAAATTATACAATCAAATATTGCGGACCGGTGATATGCCCGAATCATTTTGTCACTCCTCTGTCATCCTGCTTCATAAAAAGGGGGACAAGAATGACATAGGGAATTACCGGCCCATTAGCTTAATTTCACATCTTTATAAAATATTTATTAAAATAATCGAGAAGCGAATCGCAAGTGAACTAGATCGCCACCAACCACCCGAGCAAGCTGGTTTCCGCCCTTGTTTCGCTACAACTGACCATCTGCATACCCTAAACCAGATAATAGAAAAATTCAATGAGTTTAACAAACCCCTTTACTTAGCCTTCATTGATTACGCCAAAGCTTTTGACAGTATTACCCATTCATCTATATTTTCAGCTTTAGAGTCACAAAACATCAATAACACTTATATAAACCTCCTCAAAATAGTATACAAAAACAGTACAGCGAACATTCAATTGCAGACTTCCGGAACCACCTTTAAAATCCGCCGAGGTGTCAAGCAAGGTGACCCTCTTTCGCCAAAACTATTCACATCTGCTTTAGAAGAGATATTTAAAAAACTATCATCATCATGGGCATCCAAAGGCATTGACATCTGCGACAAACAGCTAACCAACCTCCGCTTTGCAGACGACATCGTTCTATTCTCCACTTCGGCCGCAGAACTCGAAACCATGCTACAAGAGATAAGCGTGGCAAGCCTTGAGGTTGGACTCAAAATGAATATGACAAAGACCCAACTCATGTGCAACAGTACCAAACACAGGGTAGAAGTGGACGGGCAGATAATACATTATGTCGACGAATACACATACTTGGGCCAGATAGCATCCTTCGAAAACAGGCAGGACAAAGAGGTCGAAAGACGAATCCAAAACGCCTGGAAGAGCTACTGGTCCATGAAAGAGCTGATGAAGGGAGACCTTCCTCTTACACTAAAGCGAAAACTAGTCGACATGTGTATTCTGCCCGTTCTCACGTACGGAGCACAAACGTGGTCTTTGACTGAAGCACAAAAGTCCAAACTCAAGGTTTGCCAACGTGCCATGGAGCGCAGCATATTGGGTGTTAAAAGGATCGACCGTATCAGAAACACAACCCTGCGCTCCAAAACTGGCATCATGGACGTCGGCAAAAAATCCGCGCGGCTGAAGTGGGACTGGGCAGGACACGTCTGTCGAATGCATCCTGACAGGTGGGCCATACTAGCCACTAAGCCATACTAGCCACTAAGTGGATACCACAAGACGGTCGTCGTCGCCGTGGCCGGCCTCGGAGAAGATGGCGCGACGATATAGAAACTTTCCTCCAGAACTGGCAATCGGAGGCCCAAGACCGTGATATGTGGCGCAAAAGAGGGGAGGCCTTTGCCCAGCAGTGGGACACCGAACAGGCTACATAAAAAAAAAAAAAAAAAAAAAAACACGGTTTCACTGTTTTCTTGGGTGTTTCTTCAAGTTAAAGAAAATTTTAGAACAATCAGCTATTAAAATAAATTGGATTATTTGAAAATGGCAGGTAAGGTTAAAACTTTTTGATATTATTTTATAAAAAAACACTGTAGTTTTGGAAATGTACTGCCAGAATCAGCACGCATCTGCTTAGAAATATTAAGGTAGTTATAATTAATATAAATTACACATTTAGCTAAACATTAGCTGTTTATTAACGGCTTTATTTTTGATGGAGTGTTTGTAAAAATACATTTATTTATTTAAAACTGATATAATCACATTATTTCTAGACACATGCAAAATTTTACTATAATCAGCGACACCTTGCAAAAAGTGGTTTAATAAATATAACCCTGGCCTTTATAAATATTTAATTTAAAAACACATCTAATCTGTTAGCTCTGTTGCTATGAATCAGAGTTATTTTTAAAGGACAGGTAAGCCCAGGGTAATTTTTATTACACCACGTTTTTTGACCCCGATTGCACGGAGTCGCTGACTATTGTAGAGGTATAGTCGCGAAATTGTAATTCACAAATCGTATAACATGCGACAGTTGATTTGGCATTTTAGAATCTTTGTAATACCTTTACTTTAAAAAATGAAACATCTATCTAGTGGTTACTTACGTCTATATATCCATAAGCCTATCTTATCCTAAAATTGTAAGTAATTTACAATGAATAACCAAATCTAATATTTATACAATGACATTTTACCTATGCATGATTTGATCATTAATCACGATAATGAGACAGAAGTTATGCACTACGAAGAAGCACAGATAGATTCCAAATGCCATAATCACACATAATGTGGCGAATCAGTTAACTTTATTTGTGAGAAAACTTAAGAGTATATAAGCCAGCAAAAACAAGCTATAGAATGCGCCTTGTACTGAACGGGTGGCACTAGTACGAACACAATATCTCTGTCCATCAGTAGCAAAACGACACTGACAACATTATTGAATTGAACTGTGGCTTACGAACTACAGTACGGCAAGGGCCGATACCTACTTACGTGAACTCTACCGGGAGTAACGGAAAGGGTATAACAAGCTGAAAGGAGGTCAAGGTACTCATGAAACTGAACAACTTTCCCCGTGGAACATGGGTCGAAATATAAAAAAAAAATTTGGGCCTTCCATAGTAAATTAATCAGCTGATCGGCGATTTTGTATGGGAGGTCCAAAGGATCATGCCCATTTTTGGTCTAAGAAATTGTCTCTCCTCAAAATGAAAATTACAGCAATATGTAATTAACCTCATTCTAATGTAGAATAGCTACGGCAATTGTTGTACAAAACAGGGAAACTAACTTAATTTTTAAAGGTCTTTCTACTGTTAGCTATTTTTATCAAAAAATTACTGTGGTGTGAACCTCTTTTGCACTGTTTACTTCGGTATAGCTAACGATAACGATTTAAGGTGGATCGTTTTCCATACAAAAGTTAAATGGAGTTACATCTTTAAATGAGACAAAAATATGATTAAAAAACTTGATGGGAAGTCCCGTGCTTCTATAACATTTTCGCAAAATACAACAAATAATTTTTTAACTATCAGATTTCGCTGTAAGAACCGTTACGCCACTTTATGCACATAGATGGAGCTACTGCTGCAATAAACACAATTATTTTTTTTGTGGAGAAAATACTTAATATTTTTTTACCTTAAGCAGTTTTGCGACAAATTTACGTGTGCCTTCATCATTTCGCATAAAGTTTTTTGATAAAATTGTTGTTTAGCTCATGTTTAACTCGGTTGAAGTTCAGATTTTCGTTTGTATGACGTAACGATGCGCCTTAAGAACGAATAACTCGATATACAGCCAAACTTCAGCACTTTTGTCTCTTCCGATACCCAACTTTAACATTCAATAACTTCAGAACTCCTGTCACAATTAAATTCTTTTCAGTTACAAAATGTTAAGCAATGAATAGACTTTATAATTATCTAACTTCGGCTTTGATGCGAGGCCTGCAAGTAGTGAGGCAAGCAATAGACGAACATCCATAATAGAGTGGGCATGATTCTTTTTTTTTTCATATTTCGACCTATGTTCCATGGGGAAAGTTGTTCAGTTTCATGAGTACCTTGATTGACCTCCTTTCGGCTTGTTATACCCTTTCCGTTACTCCCTGTATAGTTTGCTTGTAGTATACAGGCCGACAAAACAAAACACCTAATTTCGATATACGTAGCGGCCTCAAAATATAAATGTGAATGACCACGCCGTAATGTACACCATTTTTCCCGATTTGTTAGGAAAACACGCCAGTAAGAGACTCTGCTTAATGCTCCAAATCAGACAAAACATTGCATAATTAGTCATTTTGCTATGCCTCGTCGTAGTTCTAAGTTACAAGAATGAGAACAATCATATAAGGTGTAAAAAAATAACTGCAAAATTACGGGAGGTACAATTATGGGGGAAGTTGTTTAGTTTTATCGATTAGGTCGCCCGTTAAAATATACCTAATGCAGTTATTTTTTTTGTCCTGTATATAGTGAATTCCACTCAATCTAAATTATGACCACAAGGAATATCATTACAGTCTTTACACTATCACATTGTTAAGTCATTACCATTACCGTCGGTTGCCACCCCTCTGATGCCCTCTGCCGCCTCCCCTGAAAAAATATTAGCCTGAATGATGTGGGCCGCATTTTTGCTGGGGTCGAAAAAACTGATCCCAACAAAACATACACTTGTAAAAAGAACCAAGTCTCGCCACTCAGTTCTTCTACTGTAAAAAGTTGTGAGATCCATGTGATGCCAAGTCGGTTATTGATTTATTCAAGGACTACTTCAGGGAAATATCATCTTAAGCTATTGCGTAATTAGGTAACAGACATCATCTTATAGTAACCATATCGATATTTAAAAACTTTTATATTTTATATCCTGCCTGCGGTGAAAATTTTGGAAGTTTTCCAAAAATTGTTTACCTAACACGAGAAGTGTTTTAAAATTTGGTATTCAATCTCATTTCTTTTTGTAGGTAGGTAGTAATCCTCTTTCTCTTTTCTGGAACTACTTCTCGAGCCTCAGCTACAGATTTCCTCAAAGCCCATCCGCAAAGTTAACTTTGTAATCCTATACATTTGTATGGAAATACAAAGTTATTTATGCGGTTGCAACCGAATTTGCAGAATGTTATAGTTTTCCCTTTATTCATACACTAAATACAAGGTGTATTCTAAATTTGAAGCTCCTCAGTCTGCTAGAAGTACCTTAGAATTTTGATGATCGGTCAGTCAGTCAGGCAGAAAATTAAGAAACTTTGACTAACTATAACTACTAGTGTAAATTTGATCAAATTTAAAATGTATCATGTCTATGTAGTGCTTGATAAGATATTTTGAAATGGGGGTTCTAAACTTATCGACAAGGAAGTTATGGGGGGGTCGAAAATGGCCTGAACTGGTTCGAGAAAAGGATGGTACGGCCGCCGTGCCGCTTTCAGCTCGACTTGGTGGGGGCACTGCCGTGCCCCCAGATTTCTCAGGGCAAGCATAAACATGTACATATAGAAAGATTTTTTTACATAAATACGAGGTGGGCCAAAAGAAGTCATCCGATGTGATTCGCGTCCCATTTTTTTATTAGCCATTAAAATTGACTGTTGTTTTCGGAAATCAATCTTTTGAAGACTCAGAATTTGTCTGATTATGGGTGTAGGTAGATTTAATAGCCCCGGGGCTAAAGTCTTAGGGTCAATTATGAAAAAACCTACCCACTGTAAAGTACATGTGGGAATGGTAGAAACGTGATTGACTGATTGTTTGCACATACCTGACGCTGTAAGTCTTGTGCGTGCCGTGTTTGTTGTCAAAGCGCTCCCTCTCTTGTTTGACAGGCGCATTAGCATTGGCAGGTGCATTGGCGGGAGTGTTGGCGAGTGAGGCCCGTTGCTAGCTAGCTAAGGGGAAGTATTACATAGACATACCTGACGCTGTAAGTCTTGTGCGTGCCGTGTTTGTTGTCAAAGCGCTCCCTCTCTTGTTTGACAGGCGCATTGGCATTGGCAGGTGCATTGGCGAGTGAGTCCCATTGCTAGCTAGCTAAGGGGAAATATTACACAGACATACCTGACGCTGTAAGTCTTGTGCGTGCCGTGTTTGTTGTCAAACCGCTCCCTCTCTTGTTTGACAGGAGCGTTTGCATTGGCAGGTGCATTGGCGGGTGCTCTCGGCGGGTGGGCCCCGTTGGCTCGCTCGCCGGGGTTGGGGCCGGTGGTGCCAGGCGCGGGCGGCGGGGGGGCTGGCTGCGGTTCGCTCATGTTCACCTGGGGAGGGAAATGACTTTGTACAGCAGTGCTGGCGATTCGCGATACACATTAAATTAGTGCTGAGCCATCAATATCAACAAGATAAAAAGTTTAATGCAAGAAAGTAATATTCTGATCTGAATGTGCAAAACTTTATTAGTGCTTCTGAGCATTTTCACCAGACTGCCTCAGAAGGAGGGTTATGTTTTCGAGAGTATGAGCAGGTACATTTAAAACTTCAGAATTTCAAAATGGTGGATCTTACATGCAAAATATAACTTTGAATTTACCAGTCTAGTTATTGTTTGGAGTTCAGGAGAGGCTCATTTTCAGAGGCTAAAATTTTCTTTGGGTTGCTGAGTCAGCAAAGTTTGTTAGTTTTTGGTTTTTTAAATACAAATAAAATCAGTGGGACACTTTGGGCTAAAATAATAATTTAAAAAATACATCTGTTTGTTAACTTACCTGTTCATTGAACAGCATACAGAACTCCCCGACCTTCTGCAGATCACCAGACTTCCCGGAGTACAGCGTCAGAGCCTGCCGCCACAACGATGCATAGCCTCGGGTCAGCCGCACAATGTCTCCAGGTTGTAAAAGTGCTCCCGGCGCGTCCCATACCGATAAGTTTACACTTGCTGATGCGTCTGCTACGCGGAGTGTTCTGACCTGGGTGATAAAATAGTATTTATTGGTAAAATAGATAATGAGAAACCCTATAAAATTTCACCTCAGAGCTTTTTAAATATTTTTACAGGTTCCTTTATTGATACTGAACCAACCATTAAGGTATGACATGCCGTTAAACGATCATCCTGTATAACGAGGGACATTCATAACATGGTTCAGTTCAGTCAGAAGAAACTACTAGACCACAATAGCTCTCCATCTAGAGTGCGCATTAGGCCCTGCGGCGTACTGTTAAGGCGTAAGCAGTTGCACACGTCAAATGTATGAGAAGTTATAGAGGTTAAGTAGTGCTGTCACTGTCGTTTTGCTACTGACAGACAGAGAGGGTGCGCCCAGACTTCTGCCACCAGTTCCTACTTTTTACGCGAACTCTATAGCTTGCTTATATACAAGGTGTTCCAATGTAAATACATTAAATTGGAGACGTTGTGTAGGCCATCGTACCGAATATTTTTCATTATGAAAACCCCTTGTTTAGGGCCAAGTTATGAAAACCCCTTGTTTAGAAGTAATTAGCAACTTAATTTTGTTAAATTTAAATGAGTTCCACATTTTGAAAGAAGCTTTATTTATTATGACCTTTATATATGTCATGTTGCCGCCTTGGAAAAACTTTTAATATTACCGCCACAACTGTTGCTAAGGCAACGGTTTTGGTGGGAATTTAGTTGCCAAGGCAACAGTTGTTGCGTATTGTGGCGTAGAAGGTCAAATGTCATATTCGTCAAAAACTGACACAACTGACACTACAGACCATACAGACTCTACTGGATTCTCTGATTGGCCCTTTGTCTTTGTGTCTCTATGGGTTGTCTAAGTTAAAAGAAGTTTTTAGTTTGAGGCGGTAATAAACTGTGGTAATAAAATAAAGTTGACACCAAGAAAGAGATCTTTTATCTTAAGTTTTTGTTAAATTTCAAACATAGACAACTATGTTCCAAACTTTTTCGAAGATTCATATCCAACAAGTTAAAAATGCAAGGTTGTAATCTTGGTTAAGGGGTAATACATAATGGTTGTAGTAAATGTAGGCATTTAGTTTGTATGGAACTTTCAACTTCTTAATTGTTAAGAATTCAAACTTGGTGCCATAATGGAAATTGTTCAGTACAATGGTCTACACAACACACTCCACTCATTGTCTTCAGTATTACTTAATTTACTCTTACTTCTCGTGCTTCCTTGGTCAGCGTGGGCGGTCCAACCTCTAGAACTATGAACACGGCGTTGATATTCTTCATACCAGGCTTCAGCTCCTTGATTTGTACGTATTCCGTTGTGTTAGAGCTCATCTTAAGGCGCTATCACTACACTGCGAAACTTAACCTACAGAACTGTAACAGTTGTATGGACTTTGGTACTAAAATGTATTGGGTAAGCTAAGCTGTGGTTAGAAACGATGAATGCATTAGTTTATTTGGAAATTATAAAGAAAATGGAGAAAAAATCGTAAAATTTTACGCTACGCTTTTTTTGACAATCAGCTGTTCGTCATCGGCGTGCAGTATTGCCAGATGATCATCAGCATTTCTCCCCAAATCGGACTGAATAAAAACGCTCAAAAATCTGGTTTCCCAAAAAAAGCCCTCAGAAGTACCAAAATTCATCAAATCGAAAATATCGACACAAAAAATTTTCTCATCAATATCGTCTCAAACTGCTTCGAAATAACATCGATGAAAAAATTACGTCATGGAGAGTAAAATACACTTGTCCAAAACACCCAAGTCCCCCAATCCCACTTTTTTCCCCTAACAATGGGGGGATTCCCCCCAATCTGGCATCACTGTCGGCGTGCTTTCTGGTTTCGTTCAGAAATTTGTTGGTCGATAGAAAATCCATAGACAACACTGGCCCGAGCCAACCCGATCCCATCACTATTGACAGCTCGAATGTAAAATAACCTTACTTTTTCAAAAAAATCCGATATCAACAAGGCGTTGCAATCTGTTGTCTGCGTTATTTTTACGTATATTACCTGGGAAAACCTCTTGAAATTACACAATTACTCGCATAATTCATACAGTGCCCATCAATACGTTATAAGAAGTGTAAAATCTGTACAAAATGTTCAACCAACTTGGTGGTGCAAACCCAAACAAGGATCTGGAGGTGAATTCGCCCCCCGAAGACACAGTATCTTCGCTGGAATTCTCCCCGCCAAGTGTGCCGCAGACATTCCTTATCGCTGGAAGCTGGGACTGCAAGGTATGACAAGTTTCATGTGCATCTACCAAAGAGCATCTACATACTATTGCTAAAAGCTAAGCTATACTTTATGCATTCCAAATGGGAACTGCAAATAAATCGTTAAAAGTTGCTACTATCTCTTGTATTGTATTATACCATGTTTTGAATCAACTGTTGGTAGAAATATTTGTCTTTTCATAATGTTACGTGCAAACTATCAGTTTTTTTTTATTAAAACTTGAACTTGATCTATTAGACCTATGTTTTTATGCACATTATAACTATTTCAGGTGCGATGTTGGGAAGTTGAAGCTTCAGGCAAGACTGTCCCTAAAGCCGTTCAGGCGATGGAAGGTCCTATACTTGACGTTGCTTGGCATGATGTAAGTATCATAGGGCTAACCGACAGCCCTCTATCACAAAATAGAGAGTTTACAGACGGTTCACTCGACCCTATCCAGGGTCGCTACTGTCAAAAATCTCACTGTATAAGAATTTTAAAACGGCAAAATCTGATACAAAAATGTCATATGGTAATGGTAATGGTAATGGTTAGACGGGCTGTTATCCGCAACTCGACGTCTACATGCGCCTATTTTGCGTGAAGGGTGGGGGCTCCCTACTCGAGCCATCCTAGTTCCCCGAGGAAGCTCAGCAACCCTACCAAATCACTGAGTGCCTCAGGAATTGACCTCGGATTTCCGAGGTGCTTTGCCCGGTATGTTGCCACCTCTTTGCAGTGTAGTACCACGTGGGCAGCTGTTTCTTCTTCTTCCATGCAGGCTCTGCACAGAGGACTGTCAGTAACACCTATGACTGAAAGGTGTTTGTTAAAGTGACCGTGACCGGTTATGATGCTGGTTATCATTCGGTTGGGGTTTTTCAGTCGGAGCAACTTCTTGGATAGGCGACTGGACAGTGTTGGCATGGCGTCTCTCGCCTGCCTGCAGTCTTCTAATCAGGTCCAGTATGTGTTGTGTTGGTTTTTAGTACGTTCTCTCAGTAGGGAGCTGAATTTACCTTCTGGAATGGGTATAATCGGTTCCGGCCCGTAGGCCTCGGTATCCGATCCTTCTGGCTAGTTCATCCGCTGCATCGTTACCTCTGGAGCCGCTGTGTCCTTTGATCCATTGTAGAGTTAAGTGATTGTGTTTACATACCTCCGTTAGACGTTGGTGGCATTCGTAGATTAGCCCTGATGTCATTGTGTGACTGTTCAGGGCTTGCAGTACTGACATGCTGTCTGAGAGTATACGGATGGAGTGGCCCTTTACTTCCTGGCAGCAATGGCTGTTGTGGCTAGTGAGATAGCCATACACTCTGCTTGGAAAACTGAGTTATGGTGTCCCAGAGGAGTTGATAGTCTGATGTTTAAGTCCTCCGAGAAAACACCAGACCCTGTACGGACTTCGTCTTAGACCCATCCGTGAAGATCCTAAGTTCTTTGGGGTGAGGCCTTCGTAGAGGTCATCTTCGTAGAGTTGTATTTTGTACTTTTTGTCAAATACAAACTGTTTCGGGATTCTGTCACCAGCAGCTGCGAGCAATGGCAGATCTGTTTGTGCTTCGTCTAAGATGGCGGTGTGTGGGGTATTGTTGTTTCTCCAGAGTTTCAAAGAGTTGAGCCTTACTGCAGCCGCAGCCGCCTCCTGCTTGACAAACAGGTGAAGCGGCGGCAGATCCAGCATGGCTTCCAGGGCTGCAGTTGAGTCGTCCTCATGCCTCCCGTGATCGCCATGCAGGCTAACCTTTGAAACTTTTGTAGTTTGTTTATGCCTGTCACGAGCTTGCACCTTGTCCACCACACGAGTGCACCGTAGCACACCATCGGGCGGATTACCATCTTGTACAGCCACAGAATGATTTTCGGCGAGAGTCCCCATTTCTTGCCTATCATCCTGCGACACTGCCAGAAAGCGATGCAGGCTTTGTTTAGTTTGTTGTCCATGTGGGTGCTCCAGTTTAGTTTGTGGTCAAGGGTTATCCCTAGATACTTGACCTGGTTTGTAAGTTGTAGTCTCGTCCCAAACAGTTTTGGTAGGTGGTAGTTACCCAAAACCCTTTTCAACGTGAACATAACTGTTTCAGTTTTTGTGGGATTGACTGAAAGGGCGTACCTGGTGCACCAGCGTTCCACAATGCGTAGCGCCGCTTGTGTGAGGTCGCAGACTGTGCTGGCTAACTTACCTGTTATAAGTATGGCCAGGTCGTCAGCGTATCCTATAGTGTAGAAATGGTTTGCATTAAGTTCAGTAATAAGGCTGTTTATTACCATGTTCCACAGTAGTGGTGAGAGAACTCCTCCCTGTGGGCAGCCTCTTGCCACTATGGCTGTTTGCTTGTTACCTGCAAATCTGACACTGCGTTTGCGGAGCATGTTTGTGATCCATTCCGTCAGCACATCGTTCACCCCGTGGTTGTAGAGGGCTACGCCGATGCTTGTGAAGTTCGTTTTGTCAAAGGCCCTTCGATGTCAATGAAGGTTCCCATGCAAATGCTTTTGCTTTGTATACCTGCCTCAATCTGACTAACCACCATATGAATGGCTGATTCGGTAGATTTGCCTGATGTGTAGGCGTGTTGATTACCGTGTAGGGGTATATTGTTCAGTACCAAGTCCCTTATTTCACGTTCACACAGCCCTCCATTGTCTTCAAAAGAAATGATGTAAGGCTGATTGGACGGAAGGATTTGGCGTTAGTGTAGTCCCCTTACCTGGTTTGGGGATGAAAATTACCTTAACTTCTCTCCAGCTTTTGGAATGTATCTGTGCGCCAGGCATGCTCTGTAGATACGTACAAGGTGCAGGGCCAGATTGTGTCCCCCCCACTGCATAAGCGCGGGGAAGACACCATCCGGTCCCGCAGCCTTGTAGGGCTGGAAGTTGTTTATAGCCCATTTGATCTTATTTAAGGATACTACCTTTTGGGCATATTCCCAATCTTGTGTTGTAACTGTGTTTGTGTATGTGTCCTGCCAGTTGACCTCTTGTACTATCTCACAACGGGAAGTGAGTTTCCAGAAGTAGTCGGTTGGCTTCGTCTGGTGAACTTGTGTAAGAGCCGTCGGGTTTTCGTAGGTTACCGACGTCATTCTGTGGTTGTTGGGACAGGAGCTTCCTTACCCGATTTGCATGTTCAAAGGTCGTGATGCTGCTACAGAATTTCCGCCACGATGCCGTGCTTCTGTATCTCAACCGTTTTTTGTATTTAGATTTGGCCGCCTTATAGGCGTCCCAATCCCGGTCCGCAGATGTATTCATGGCCCTGTTAAGTAGTTTTCTGACCTTACCTCGTAAGCGCTCTAACTCCGGACCCCACCATTTGTTATCGCCAGGTGGTCGGTCCGATGTGGTGGTCAGTGGGCATGTTTCTTTGTAGCATTCCATCATAGAGCTTGTGATGGTGGTAACTTGTGCCTCAATTTGTATAGTGTTGTTTAATGCCGCAGGGGTAGGAAGCTCCGCAAGTTTCTGATCCAGCAGTTTTTTGTATTTTGCCGTATCAGTTTTGCGGGGATTCCTGCTCGGCGGCGTCGGTGGTATATTTACTTCTATTCTAAATACGATCCATCTGTGGTCCGAGCACGATGCTTCCGTGGAGACGTGCCAGTCACTGATGTGATCTCTTGCTTTGTCCGTAGCTAGAGTAAGATCAATAATTGTTTTACTACGTTTAGTGACAAAGGTAGGCTCTGAACCTGTGTTGAGCAAGTTCAGATTTGTGGTGAATAGATATTCAACTAACGCCTTACCTCTGTTGTTGCTTGAGTCCATACCCCAGAGAGTGTGGTGTGCGTTTGCGTCAGTTGCCACCAGTATTTCCAACCCTGACCTCTCGCAGTAGTCCACCAATCTTGCTAGGTCATGTGAAGCTGGTTCTTCGTCTTCGGGCATGTAGGCTGAGGCAATGACGAGTTCTGACATGGTGGGGTGTTGTGGTATTTGTAGCCTGGCGGCGTACAGATCTCTGGAACAGAATTCTGTTAGAGGGTGTGCTGTGATGTTTTTTGTTATGTATATACAGGCTCTCGGTTTATCATGGTCAGTAGTTGCTAAAAGCTTACCTCCAAGATTGAAGAGACCTCGTATGCGGCCGCCGCTGATCCACGGCTCTTGGATCAGGGCGATGGCAGTGTGGTTAACCTCCAGCCATTTTCTTGCTTGAGCCGTACCCGTTGTGCTGTGCTGGAGGTTAACCTGTAGGACCCTGAGGTCAGACGAGGACGCCATCGTTGGATGGAGTCCCCCCCCCCTCCTCAAGGAGCAGGTCCTCGAAGGATTTCAGGGTGTCGTCGTCGAACACGCTGACCGCCGGAGCTGCTGTCATCTCGGTGTCGGTGGCCGTGGCTGTGGCTGTTTCTTCGGCTGACGACGTGCCTTCCCCCTTCTTAGGACTGCTGTTCTGTGGCATTACTACGCCTGTGATTTTAAGGCCATCGCCTGTGTTGGTGCCCTCCGGTGTTTCATAAAATTTTCCTCCCGGCCCTTGGAACTTCATGTACACGGTTCCAAGCAGGCACGAAAGACGGCGTCTCATTTTGACCATCGTTGGTATCAGGTCGTCCGGGACGGAGACGATCATAAACCAGCCTCCGGTTTGTTTGATGGCTTTCAGTAAAGCCACCGTTCGCACTGCGCCCACGGGTTTTGCCACGCGAGCACGTGGCCGATGTCTCTTACTTCTTTCCATACACCCTGTGGGTCAGGGATCAGGATGCCGATGCGTGTCCTCTTGGGTATTTCCGACAGGCTCTTCACGGTTAGCTTCTCGCCGGTCGGTAGGGCCATGGTCGAAATTGTGCTCTTCAGCCAGTCCACAGTTTTCTGGTCAGCGCACCACAGACGCAGACATCCATCCGCAAATGTGGGCTTACCCTTAAAGACCGGGGCTGACTCGTTTGCGGAGCGGGTGCGGGCAGCACTGATCATCTTCAGCTGTATTTCCAGAAGAATCTTGTCCGCACCTTCCTGTGTGTAGAACCCGTTGCCTTCCTTGACAATGGCGACCTGAGTTCTTGTGATGCCGCGGCCGCATAGCTGTTGTGAGTTGGGGCTTTCCAGCTTTTGCTTTTGTTCTCGCCACGAGGAGAGGTTGTCTCGTCGAGGCGATCACGCTTCTTAGCGTTGCGGTCGTATTTTGCCGGTTTCTTGCCCTTCTGTGCATTCGCCGCAGCGTCCTGACCTTCCCTTTAGCACTGGGGTTCTTCGCGAAGGACACGGTCTGCGATTGGTTTGACCCACTCGCATTCCCCGTCCCAGCTCCGATTCCAGCACTTCCGGTACGGTCGGACGGTTGCGTCTGGCTGTTTTTAGTGGCTTCAGCAGCAAGTCTCTCCTCCCGAAGTCGCTGCCTCTGCTTCTTGTTCTTCTTCTTGACCTTCTGGGATTGCGGTTGTGGTTCTGCAACCTCGCCGCGATCAGTAGCAGAGGGCTTTTTCGTGTCCTTGGGACCCTTCTTTTTGCCTACTACTACCCGCCAGGCCTGTTCGATGGCTGTGAAGGAAGCAGGGCACTCAGTACTGGGGTTAACCAGCGCTTTGTGCTCTGAACCTTGAGCCTCATTTTTTGCTTTCTCCCAGACCTCACCTTGGCTCAGGCCAGGTTTGGTCTGGTTAGGCGTTAAGATTGGTCCAGCTGCAGAGGCCGTACCGCTCTTGTTCGTGGTGTCGGCAGCTTGCGCCGCCTCACCTGTAGGGGTTTTCATGGGATCCAGTTCCATACATGATGTTAATAAATTTCACTCTCCTGGCTTCCCACCTCCATGGAGCCTGCAAGTGGGAACGTCCTCAGCTCAGTAGCTTTGGATCGTTAGGATTACCAGGAGAGTATAGGTCCGCAGGGGGACTTCCAGCGCGACATCGGGCTCTTGTAAGGTGGCCGAAGGTCTACGAAGGTGGATCCAGTGTAGCCTCCGGTGCTGATCACCGTCCGCGAGCCGTCAGCATGGCCTTCCATCTTGCCCTACGTACCTCGCCGGTGACCCTCTGACGGGGCACCATGGCCATTTCCTTGCTCGTGGCTAGCGAGCAAGGCCACCGTTTAGCCTGAAATCGGGACCAAAGAGGGCGTGTTGCCTTACGATGCGAAAACCCACAACACCGCTCGGCTCAACCCTCCAGGACTCCGTCATCCCTGCGTACGGCGCTCAACTGCGCAGGTCCTAGCGCAGGTGGGATGGATACTCCACTGGGCTATCCCACCGTCCCCCAGTGGATTCGAGTTGTGGGTCACATGAAAATGGTTCGTGCTCGCCCGGCACTGCGCGTAATGTGCGCAGAACCGGGCGAGCATGTCCATCGTCATGCGCCCCAGTGCCCTCCACGTTTTATCCGGGCTTGGGACCGGCACGTCGAAACCCCTTGTACCCCCAAGAGATTCCGCGAGGCAGGCAAATGTCATATGAATCTGAGCCAATTTTAATCCAAGAAATATGATGTTCGTGGCAACCATCTTCTTAGTTACCTTGAGTTTCCCTGAGATTCCAGTTCAGTTCAGTTCTTCTTCTTCTGCTTCGCCTTATCCCATTATTTGGGGTCGGCTCTCCTCGTTCTCAGGCGCCAGGACACTCTGTCCTGGGTTGTCGGTGGAGTCAGCTGTGCCCGCTCCATGTCTTTGGCAGCGGTTGTCAACCACGTGGTAAGCGGCCTTCCTCTGCTCTTCTTTTTCCAGTTCAGTTCAGTTAGTGTCAAAAAATCATCTGTATAAGCATCCTGCTTGCTGTTTTTCTAATTTGTGCCTCTGTTCAGAGCATGTATTGACATGGTTGCTGAGGTTCCTTGAAGAACTATGATGGCAACATAGAAATTTAATTAGTTTTCAACTCTAATAAATAAATCTGCCTGTATATTATTGAACGGAAACCTACTGTTTCATTGACCTCCTTAACACAGGAACCCTACTGTGGGGTGCTCGAACACCCCACAGCATTTTCTTTAGTCAGTAATTAATTGATTGCAGAAGCACTGACTTGACCTGGAATGTAATTTTGTCTCAGGCGATTAGCGTTTGAATGGTCAGACTTGTGCCAACCGCCGTGCTTTGTGTAAGTGCTAAGTGTGCAGGTGGTGCTTAATAAAAGTTCGGGACAAATTGAGAACCTCCTCCTCCTTTGTTTTTTCATCGGTTAAAAAAGGTAGGCAAATGCATGGATATCAGAGAGTAAAAAACAGTGTAGGGTTCCAGGGTTAACATTATCTATCAGTGTATTATACATTATAATTATATCCGTTCAATAGTCTTATGAGGTAAGACTGTGCAATGGGAAGCTTAGTCTATTTATTGAAACAACTGATAATGCCTTTATCCTGTAGATACATTTCTATTTGTTTGTATTAAATTTTTTGTTTAAATTTTTGTGTTTCTTCTTTATTTTCTAGGATGGGACCAAAATATTCATGGCGTCTACAGACAAAAGTGTCAAGTGCTGGGATTTAGCAGCAAACCAAGCAGTTCAGGTAATTTATTGTTTACGATTGAAAAAAAAGCTGTTTATACAGGGTGAAATTTTACTACTTACCGATAGTGAAAATGCAGGATGGGTGTGTGGTAAGGAAGGAAAACACAAAAAATTAAAAAATAAATTTGGACTACCCACACAAAATTTATGGTTAATTGAACTTACCTAAGTGAACTTCAACCAAAATTATACGAGTTGCTGCATCCGTAGAGATTTAATAAACCATGTAGTACGTTCTTCGTCGTACTGCACCATCACACGTATTTTTAGATATATTTTAAAAGAAATAATCAAAATCAAGTAAGTATTTTGACTACCGCCGTACTTAGCCCCGCCGTTCCTCAGATGGCGTGGCGCTCGCGTCATTATTTTTAGAGTAAGAGAATCAAGGCACATTCTGCAATAGCAATAAGGGTTTTACGAAGTAGAGACGGGAGGGTGGGATCTTAAATCTCTACGGATGCAGCAACTCGTACAATTTTGGTTGAAGTTCACTTAGGTAAGTTCAATTAACCATAAATTATACTTCGTTGCTGCATCCTATGAGATTTAATAAACCATGTAGATGTTTAGCGCTCTACTTATTGCAGAATGACTTGCCAACAATATTTGAAAAGAACTTTAGGCTTTTACACACGCAATTAATATGTAATACCTGTATTAAGTATTCGCCTACACATACAAAATATCTAGGTAGGTGGATACTAAGAATAAACAAATTATTATCTACGTCACCAACTGCTCGAAAGCTTCATCTTGATCAAACTTATTAAAAGGTATCAAAACAAAGAAAGTGTTTGATTCCGAAGCTGATCTTAGCGCAGTGGAAGCAAATTAAAGTTATCTTAAAATCTAAAACTAAATGGTCGATCAGCCTCGGAACAACATTTGACTACGATTCGTAGTGCTCTTTACTATAGCTAAATAAAATAAATTTAATGAGAGAATTTTGTTCCGGAAAGTTTCCGGCCGAGAAATTCTTGTTTCCAAAGTCTACTTAAACAGGGCCTAGCAGCGAATTGCTTACCGCGCGAACCATGACGCCGCCGTTTCCTTGTAAGTCTAGTTTTGACAGGAAAAAGGTATCAGGTTTTGGAGGAAGACATTTGGATTGGATTTTAGGTACTAGACTTACTGCACCCGGGTACCAGCTCGCGTGGTACTCCGTCCAACAATTTTCACCAGCACTTGAGTTCACTATTTCACAGTTCAACATCGAATAATGTTTTAACACACTAATAACAAAGATTTCTCCCGCACACTACTGCTCGCGACAGCAACACGCTTTACTGTACAATACGCGAACCAAAGGACTTCTCCGCATGGAGAAATTACTTAAAATATGTGGCTAACACTGGACGCGCGAGTGACTTAAAAGTAAGGTTATATTTTCCGACGGCCGCGTGGTTATCGAACCGACTGACAATCAAAGCGCCGGAACCAAATCCACTTGGTTCTCTTCCCCACCGAACAGGGAAAACCACACGAGAAAACCGAAAGCACACTAAATTACACCATTTATAATTAAAATTCGCATCAACGATGCGGGCCCACGGCCACAGGACGAGACATTGACAAACAGTGTTGCCAGCGCCGCGCGCCCATTTCATACGAAACTAAACATTCACCCGCCCCGGACCGACCCATCGGTCCGCTCTATGCATGGCAGGCGTGATAATGTAGCTACTGCTCGCTTAAGAACTGAATCCCCACCTGAACTTCTGCAACTCGAGGAGTGCCATCACTACCCGGAAACAGGTTGAGAATGCGCCCCGGCGCCAACGCAGTGGCGGTAGGTTGGCATCCTTAACCAGAACGAGATCCCCAATGCAGGGGTTCAGTCCTGTCCGTCCACTTAAGGCGTTGCTGCAGAATGTGCAAGTACTCAAGCGACCAACGCTTCCAAAAGTTTTGAGTCATTTGCTGCAACAACTGATAACGCGACAAACGATTGCTATTCACCTCCGTATAGGGATATTCCGGCAAGGCGTTAAGTGGGCGGCCAATTAAGAAATGCCCTGGCGTCAGGGCCTCTAAATCATTTGGGTCTGAGCTGAGCGGACACAAAGGACGCGAATTGAGTACAGCCTCAATTTTACAAAACACGGTCGCCAGCTCCTCGAAAGTCAAAATTGTTAACCCTACAACGCGCAACAAATGCGTCTTAGCGGACTTTACAACCGCTTCAAAAATACCACCCCAGTGAGGGCACGCTGGTGGATCGAACACCCAGGCAATGCCCTGACGGGAGAGGCCCGTGCTGATGGCTTCTTCGTTCTCCCGTAAGAACGTTACAATTTCTTTCATACACCGATCAGCACCCTTAAAGTTGGTACCACAATCCGACCTGATCAGCGCTGGTCGCCCTCGTCGCGACGTAAATCTCTCCAGCGCTGCCAAAAAGGCCTCCGTAGAAAGGTCGGCCACGAGCTCCAAGTGGACGGCCTTGGTGGCTAGGCACACGAACACGCACAAGTACGCCTTGATAGACTTTGCGTTCCGTAGGCGTGATGCCTTTACCATGAAAGGGCCTGCGAAATCCGTTCCCACACCTGCAAACGTCCAGGCCTCCGTCACCCGGTCCGGTGGAAGATCTCCCATCTGTGGCTGCATTGTGGCTGCCTTCAAGCGGTAACAAGGCAAGCACCTAAACACAACGCTACGTACCGTTCGTCGTCCCGATAAGATCCAAAACTCGCGCTGTAGAATGGCCAATAGCGCATTACAGCCCGCGTGCGAGTTTTTCTCATGACGATCCCTGACTAAGAGCTCAACTAAGGGTCCCCTTTTTGGAAGTAACAGTGGATGCCGAGCCGAAAAGGGCAGGCTAGCGTTCCGAAGTCTGCCTCCAACCCTGAGCATACCTTGCTCATCCAGGAATGGGTTGAGGCGCACAATTCCTCCCTTCAGCTTTCCACGTCCATCCCTGAGCAGCCTGACCTCCTCTTCAAAATGTTCCGCCTGGACGACTCTAACTAATGAGCGTAGAGCCGCATTCCGTTCCGCAGGCGAGAGGACAGGTGTAAAGTTCCGTTCTGCTTGAGGCTTCCTGCAGTTGTTCACGAACCGTTTGATCCAACCTGTCACCCCAAGAAGTTTGTCGAGGGAGCTATACCGTTCCAGCAAGAAAGCTGGGTTAGGCTTCGGTACGAGTTGCCCCACGTTCACTCGCAAACCTCGATCAGGTGGCCCAAGCGGCGCCCTGCACTCGTTGAATGGCCATTCCTGCGGCGACTCAGTCAGCCATTGAGGTCCCCACCACAGTGGGTGACTCACCAAATCAGGTGCCCTGCACCCGCGCGAAGCGCAGTCCGCTGGGTTCCATTCTCCCGGTACGTGCCTCCACACTAACGGAGTTTCCGACCCCGTAATCTGTGACACCCGATTTGCCACGAAAACCTCAAGTGTATGTACCGACGTCTGCAACCAGCACAGAACTATCCGACTGTCAGTCCACGCGTACACCGTTTCATCAAGTTGATGGTACCACGCAGATTGCAGGTTACATGATTTAGCAAGCGCGCTAGAAGAGCTGCCCCTGCCAATTCCAATTTGGGGATGGTCCATCTAGTTCTGACTGGTGCCACCTTACTTTTGGCCATAACCAGACGCACGTGCACAGTTCCCGTTGAACTTGCTGTCCGAAGGTATACAGCTGCCGCGTACCCTCGCTCCGAGGCGTCACAAAACCCATGTAGGGTAGCCTTACATCCCACCGATGGGACTAACTTGCGGGGTATCGCGATGTGCACGATCCCTGGTAAGGTGGTCACAAACTTGAGCCAATCCTTCAACAACTCTCCGGAGAGTTGGTCGTCCCATCCTAAGTTGGCTAGCCACAACCTTTGTAAAAGCACTTCGCCATGAACGTAACCGGGGCGATCCATCCGTTAGGATCGAACGTTCTAGCGATTGTCGACAGTACCGACCGCTTAGTCCAAGTTTTCTCCAAAAGGTCGGGCTCGATCTTGTACGTGAATACGTCATGCGTTGGCCTATATTGCACCCCGAGGATGCCCAACGTATTTGGATTGTCCGGGTTCTCAAAGAGGTGCGGGTCCTGATGGAACTCGCCTGGCAAACCAGCCAGGAGCTCTGGGCAACTGGACAACCATTTCCGCAACTCGTAACCTCCTGAACCCATGATCGCGATCAGCTCGTCTCGTAGAATTAGCGCCTGCTCCACGCTATCAGCACCCGTGCAGATATC
Organism: Phthorimaea operculella; assembly: GCA_024500475.1. Taxonomy (NCBI): domain Eukaryota; kingdom Metazoa; phylum Arthropoda; class Insecta; order Lepidoptera; family Gelechiidae; genus Phthorimaea; species Phthorimaea operculella. Next base: position 107,210 of record JANFCV010000312.1, on the reverse strand, counting down.
GTCCACGTAGACGTCGCGATCCAGTACTGCTGCGGCTCGAGGATATCTTACCCTTTCCTGTGCGGCCAACTCTCGCAGCGTACGTACTGCCAAATACGGACTTGGCTTAAGTCCATACGTCACCGTGTTAAGTTCGTATGTGACCATCGGCTCATCTGGGCTCTCACGCCACAAAATCAGCTGATACCGACGGTCATCCGGATGTATCATGGTTTGGCGAAACATCATTTTGACGTCTGCGACGAACGCTACCTGGTGTAACCGAAAGTCTGTGAGAATGTCCACAATGTCCCGGTTCAATTTAGGACCCGCGTGCAAACATTGGTTCACAGACACACCATTCGAGGTAGGAGCAGAACCGTCAAACACCACCCGTATTTTCGCCTCAGGTGACTTCAAGACAGCCAGGTGTGGAATGTAATAATGCTCGACACACCTCCAATCCAGGCTGGACACCGACATGTGGCCCAATTGAATATATTCCCGCATGAATTCTATATACTTCTGCCGAAGTGCTGGGTCTCGCCTCATCTTCCGCTCCATTCCGAGTAGTCTCCGTTCCGCGAGCTGTCGCGAACTACCTAAAGCGGGGCGGTTTGGGAGAAAAGGTAGCCTGGTCACGAATCTGCCTGACGGGCATCTCGCAGTGTTGTATTGATAGAACAACTCGCACTCGTCATCCTCTGGCTTCCGTCTGTCCGCCGTGGGCGCTCTTCAGACTCCCAAAACCTCTGCAGCACCTCTGACAGCACACTACCATAGAGGACCGTCTCCCTTCTGGTAGGTCCTGAGGTCTCCAAACTGGACCGAAAACAACATACCCCTGTGGTATCTACGGCCACCAAACCAGCTTCCTGGAGTACCTTCTTCCTACCGCACCATAATCTCCCGAGGACGTCTGACCCGAGAAGTACGTCCACCGTACCAGGAGTATCAAAATCAGGATCAGCTAACTCCAACCCTGTGGTTAACCCTCGTACCGTTGGTGGTAACCTAACCTGAGGAGTTTCCCAACCACTTCATCCAGCACCACGGCTGAGACTTGATAGCTGACCCTGTACATGTGCTACCTAATGCGAACTCAAAGTTCGTCTGACCCCGAATGTCAGGCACATTTAGGCCCCGATGCCTACAGCTTCATCCTCACTTGGCTGTACATTTAGGCCTAGCCTACTCACCAGCTTACTCGATACAATACATCCCTGAGCCCCTGTATCCAGTAGGGCTCTTACTTGAATGGTCCGGCCACCGTATCCCCATACCCAAATCTTAGCCGTTGGCAAAAGTACCGTGATTGGACGGGAGCCGAAGCTGATGAGTAGGCGGCGATTACCTAGCGGGAATCTAAACGCGGTGAGGCCGCGTCCCGCGGGGTATCCTTGCTACCAAAACTGTGTATGGGTCCCACTCCTGCTGGTAGGGAGGTCTGCCCATAAAGGCCATGGCTGGAGTTCTATAGTACCCCGACGGCAAACGTCCGTACCGAGGTTGCGCCTGTAGCCGCGGGTACTCAGGCATAGGCGGAGGCATGCGTGGGTCTTGAGACCCAACCAGGTGGCTCAAGCCCGCAGAATACTGCATGTACCCTGGTGGCTGCCTAGTGCTCCTGACACCCGCCCGTTGGATCCCGTACCTGGGATGGGTGTCCTTGGCCATGTTCCTGTGTCGTTCTTCCCCAATCCGGCACTCAAAGCAGCGGATGGTGTGCACCCTGGCAGTACCTACAGTTGGTGCTTCAAGGGCACTCGCACCTGATGCGGCCCCAGGCACCGAAAACACCAACGCCTCTGCTGAGCCACACCCCGTCTCCTCTGAACCCGCTGCGCAGCAAACTCCTGACACGCTGTCACCCCGTGGCCTGTCTCCCTGCAGTAGGCACACCCTGATTCCAATGCGGTGTTGTACCGCCTGGGTTGCCTACTGTTGCCTCCTCGCGCCGGTGCACCCGGCCGTTCCGGGTGGCGAGGGCAGAGGTCTCCTTGCGAGGGCTTCACCAGCCTGGACGTCCACTCGCCTGCTTTCGGCCTCGAGGAACGACTTCAGATCCTCGTAGGTCGGGAGGTGGTCCGAGGACTTGCCCCCATGGAGCTGCTCAAATCGAGCGACCATTTCGCACGGCAGGCGGCGAAGCACTGTGTGGACCAAGATATAACCGTAGCCCGCCACTGGCAAACCCTGTCGCTCTAGTGCGCTGACCGCGACACTGACTGGGTGGAAGATTTTCTCGCGGAGGTCCGTACCTCGCGTTATGGTTGGTATTGACAGCCACTGGTCTAACAGCCTGTCTACAATCAGGCGCTTGTTTCGATACCGGTCGGTAAGGATCTTCCACGCCACCTCGTAATTGCTATCCGAGACAGCCAAATGCGTCAGCAATTCATGAGGCTCTCCATGTAGCCTGGACATCAGCTGAGCCATCTTGTACGCCGGCGTTATGTCCGTCCGTGTGTGGACCACACTGCTATACAGGTCCTCAAACGCCGGCCAGTCGGCGTAATCGCCTGCAAAGACTGGAACCGTAACAGGCGGAAGAGGCACCTGTAATCCTTGTCCCACTTTACTACGGAATGGCTTTTCCTTTCCGTCACGTCGCCTAGATATGTCCGCAGCTGCCTGCGCAATGTCCTGTGCCAGCTCCAAGCACTGGCTTACATCGCCCTCAACCAGCTCCTTATCTTCAGGGTTAGGAGCTTCCTCAAGGAGCATGAGGCACTCTGTGAGGTGTTCCGACACAACCCGAACCCGTTCATCTGCCTGTAGTGCACTTTTCAAGAGCGCGTCCTCCCGGTCCTCGCGGCCGATCATTGCCGCTGTGGTAGTAAACCACCTTAATTCTGTCTTTATAGCAGCCTTATACCTGGCGATCGAGGGAGCCATGGTACCAACTTTTACACACTCGACTTAATAAAAACGAAAAACCAATAAACAAATACCACAAAATAAATGTTAGTTGACTGGCCTAGACCTTACCGATAAGGTACCGTTCACTAGGCAAACAATACAGTCACAAAAAAACCGAAACAATATTTTCCAAAATTAATAAAATATGTGGGTAATATAAAAACACGCTTAATACTAAATTACGGCTAACTATGTTGCAATAAAGCAACCACGCTCTGCTACCAAAAATGTTTGATTCCGAAGCTGATCTTAGCGCAGTGGAAGCAAATTAAAGTTATCTTAAAATCTAAAACTAAATGGTCGATCAGCCTCGGAACAACATTTGACTACGATTCGTAGTGCTCTTTACTATAGCTAAATAAAATAAATTTAATGAGAGAATTTTGTTCCGGAAAGTTTCCGGCCGAGAAATTCTTGTTTCCAAAATCTACTTAAACAGGGCCTAGCAGCGAATTGCTTACCGCGCGAACCATGACGCCGCCGTTTCCTTGTAAGTCTAGTTTTGACAGGAAAAAAGGTATCAGGTTTTGGAGGAAGACATTTGGATTGGATTTTAGGTACTAGACTTACTGCACCCGGGTACCAGCTCGCGTGGTACTCCGTCCAACAATTTTCACCAGCACTTGAGTTCACTATTTCACAGTTCAACATCGAATAATGTTTTAACACACTAATAACAAAGATTTCTCCGCACACTACTGCTCGCGACAGCAACACGCTTTACTGTACAATACGCGAACAAAGGACTTCTCCGCATGGAGAAATTACTTAAAAATATGTGGCTAACACTGGACGCGCGAGTGACTAAAAGTAAGGTTATATTTTCCGACGGCCGCGTGGTTATCGAACCGACTGACAATCAAAGCGCCGGAACCAAATCCACTTGGTTCTCTTCCCCACCGAACAGGGAAAACCACACGAGAAAACCGAAAGCACACTAAATTACACCATTTATAATTAAAATTCGCATCAACGATGCGGGCCCACGGCCTCAGGACGAGACATTGACAAACAGTGTTGCCAGCGCCGCGCGCCCATTTCATACGAAACTAAACAGAAAGGTACAGTTAAGTTAGCCGTGTGCTAAGGCTAATTGACATTAAAATATCATAATATTAAGTCAATGCAATGTTTTCTATTATGGATAGGCTTTCGTAGAATAAGTAAGTTACCTGTCAGTAGGTACTGAACTCATTGCGGAGTTAAATTATAATACTAGATTTTAGTTATGTCTTTTTAGGTATTTCATGTACCTATAGTGGTAGCAAAGCAAGCTATGTTAATATCACAAAAAGTGTTAATGTTTGAATACGATGTCCTGTCGCGAATAAGGAACAAAGGTACAAGCTTCAAAATCTTTTAAAAATGCACTTGGATGTTGTTTGAATGTTTTTATTGTGATCTGAAACAATACCCACTAGGGTTCTAGAAATTTTGATATCTACGTAGATAAGGCATAGTCCTAATGTCATCTTTTACAAATTATTCAAAATATTATTCAGTTCATTTTTCTTTTAAAGAAAGTTTTGACCTAAGTTTATCTTCATGTTGTGTATACTAGCGCTAATATTAAAATGTTTTTTAAGCAATTTAAGTAGATAAGTACTTAAATCAGGTAGTAATACAAAAATATATTTGGATGTTATTTTGTTTACAAAATAAACACGACGGCTGTTAAAAGGTTTAAGATTTCAATCTATTACCTACGATGTCATCACTATTCCTGCCGTATCTTTTTCTGATTATTGTTAGAAAATCGCTATCTTGAATTCCTCACACTTCAAGGTCATAAAAAAGGGATAAAATAAAAATTTTGTCTGGTCCAGACAAAGTAGGAACATAATATTATGATAACGGGTGGATCTATATTATATTAGATTTATAAAAAATATGGGAAAGCGTGTAAGAATAAAATATTCTTATCCCGTTTTAGAGTAAAAATTTCAATTTTATATGCATGTTTTTACTGAACTTGTGTGGATATTGTTTGCACAAATCCACATGAAGTTATGTTATACAAAATCCTACTTTGTTTGCTTGCTGTACATCAGTACAAGATCTTTCTTGTTAAGTAACTAATGTGAGAATTGTACCCCACTATTCTAATAAGTTAATAACAGGACCTACAACAATTGTAATAAGTAAGTAGGTACATATGTAGTGTTATTTATCGGTCAGTCTAACGTCCTTGTACTAAATGTAGGTAATTAACAAACCAAGTTTGAGTTATATAATTGCCTGAAATAAAAATACTATAATATTTTTAATTTCTTACATAACCATTACCTACAGTTCCACGAAGGCAGTTCTGATTTCCATTAGTAACTATACTTACTTCGCCGGCATAAGATGAACAGAATCCAATGCCAATAACGAAAAATCTGTAAAGATTTCTATTTGAAAATGTCCTAACCGTGATAGGGTTGTCTATTTAAAGGTACATGCTATTAGACATTGTTTAATCCAACACAAAATTTATTTTTACCATCAGTTATATTGATGTATGACATTCTAATAAGGCCAGATTTATTCTTTTCATTATTCTAAAGGTTTCGTGTATGTAAAACCAAACTTAGAGAAAACTAACGTGTTTTTCACTCAAGACACTCAAGAGTGATAATAATAACTACGGAACTATGGGTAAGTGTTTAACTTAGCTACTTGGATCTATAGGCAGCTACTCGTACTGCAGACAATCAGTTAAATCATACCTACATATTACCTATGCAAATTTTCATAATTTGATGTTTGCTTTGTTGACACATTTTTGTAAAAGTTCATAAAATTTTATGGTATTTTTCGGCAGATTGTTTTAAATTAATATTTTGAGAATTATGTTCAATGCTCTAAAGATTTCAATAATACCAGACCCAATAAAAAATACTTTTTTCGTTTGGTACTAAGTCGAAGCTTAGACGGAATAAACAACAGTTATACGCATTATTAGAGCATACATAATACATAATTTCCACCATATATATGTATGATAAATCATCTAAACCACAATGGCCTTTATTTTACAGCGTCAGTTAGGTAGAATCTTATTGAGTAAAAGGGAACAGAGCTGACCACTGACAATGGTAAACATGTAACTTCATTGTTACATTGACTAATTAATCAAAACAAAATCGCAGATACTTATTTAGTCGGATCGTTCATCTACTCAAACGGTCGATTAACATAACAAAGGAATAAAGAAAATTTTCTATCAATTCGGATTTCATGAACAGGTAGCCATAAGTTAGATAGATTAGGCTGGTAGGTATAGATAGAAGGTCTATTCCGCCACGTATGAGTATGAGTCATCCGCAGTCACATAAAATGACACAAAATAATTGTTTGTTTTGAAACAACATCTTAAATGTTGAAATTTAGTTAAGCTTTGTGTTTACATTAAGAATGAATCTTAATCGTCCACTGCAGTGCTGTGGAATTTGAATTTGGAAAAGTAGGAAACATACCTACATGTAGAAGATTTTGAATACAATCTAATCACATTTCATGTAGAAAAAACATTTCTGTACCTCTAGTGGCTCCAGTAGGCCGCTTGGTTCGGCAATGGGGGTGATGTTGTTGGATGCCTTTCCTTCGCAGCGGTGTAGAAGCGCGACTGCGCAAGAGCAGCACGCCCTGCTGCTCTTGAACTTTTTTTCTCAGCAAGGCTTACTGTGCCTTGGTTTCAAGGCCTTGTCAAAGTAATTTACACGCCGAGTCTTCCTAAGAATTGTGTTATTAAATTTTTATTCTGAGTACCCACCAAACAAAACATTGTCATGTCAACCAATGTTGATATTGTGACTTTTAGTCAGATAAGACTTTTGTTTACAAGGTTTACTGATATGATATATCATTATTCAGTACAAAAACGCAGGTTAAGGAGAATGCAGATAATTTCAGATATTCTTATTAGAATATGCAGGTCTGTTGTAGATTATTGAGTTGTTTATTGATAAAACAATAAATATGTTGTCTGGCCTTTCTAAAGTACCATGTTTTTAGAAATAGGTTTCTGAAAATAGGGTCTTAGCCAATTGCACAATTACTGATCAGCAGCCAAACCTATGAGGATCTTCCCCCAAACGTTCAGAGATCTCATGAAAAGGCTTTTAGCCATTTTTGAGTCCATTGACAGTCACACATACCTCAGAAACATTTCTCCATTACAGAAATGAAGTTAATATGTGTTTTGAAAACACCAGCAGCCCGTAAATCAGAGATAATTGGAATAACATACGGTTTTACTTGAGGTTGACTTGGTTCCAGCTAGAATGAAGGCTCCATTTCTTTACAGTGCAGCAGTTCATTCTTAAGTGGTTCGTTTGAGTTCATCAGCATACTTGTAAGCATTGGTGTCATCCTACGATCTAGGCGAAGAAAATCCAAATCTCTTGAGTTTCATTTTCTATTGCGACTTAATGGATAACATCTCGTGAAACCACGTAAGACAAGCTCATACGCATTCAACTATTTGTTTCATGCTTCATGTATTTACTTTCTGGGTTGCACATCTTGCCACCGCAAGAGGAAAACAAGTAAGTAAGTGGTTAATATTATCACATATTATCATGTTTCATGAATGTATCTACTTCCTGGATGACATCTCGTGTCACCACATTAGGAAAGTAATCAATAACTTGCTTTTAGTTTCATGTTCCATGTATTTACATCCTGGATGACATCTTATGCCACCACATCATTAGGAAAGTATGCAAGAACTTAGCTTTTAGTTTTATGTTTCATGTATTTACTTCTTGGATGACATTTCAAGCCACCACAATAGGAAAGTAAGGAGTAATTTCCGGATAACATCTCGTGTTACCACTGAGGAAAAGAGTCATGAAAATGGGAGTGCGGTAATGGCAGCAATCGACAAGGGACAGGCTCTCGGCTTGGTTTTACTACGGTAATTCCCGGACGACATCTCGTGCCGCCACTGAGGGAATACCAACAGAAATTCCCGGACGACATCTCGTGCCGCCACTGAGGGAATATCAACAGAAATTCCCGGACGACATCTCGTGCCGTCACTGAGGGAATATCAACAGTAATTCCCGGACGACATCCCGTGCCGACACTGAGGAATACAAAAGATTTTGGACAAGAACCAAAGACATGGGTTTTTCAAAAACTAACCTCCATTTTCGTGTCAAATCCATTTCCAGTCGTGTTTATCGAAGTTTTCACCAGTCCTTTTGCACTTCTAAAACTTCACTTTTCACTTTTTTCACTAAAAAATAATTATTGTTTACGGAACGCGTTACTGGTGCGGCACACGAAAAACGAATAACGCGAGCGCCACGCCATCTGAGGAACGGCGGGGCTAAGTACGGCGGTAGTCAAAATACTTACTTGATTTTGATTATTTCTTTTAAAATATATCTAAAAATACGTGTGATGGTGCAGTACGACGAAGAACGTACTACATGGTTTATTAAATCTCATAGGATGCAGCAACGAAGTATAATTACCCATCAGGTGATTCGAGTTGCTATGGGAGGTCCAAATTTTATTTTTTATGTTTCAACCTATATTCCTTATAAAAAGTTGTTCGTTATCACCAGCCCATCCTATATTTTTGCGATCGGTGACTAGTAGAAATTTTACCCTATAGTACATATTTATTATATGTACTCTACTAAGGCTTCAGATGATAATTACCTGCTCTGTTGTATGCAGGTGGCAGCACACGACGCGCCGGTTCGCACATGCCACTGGGTGAAGGCACCGAACTACACTTGCCTGATGACCGCTTCCTGGGATAAAACACTCAAGGTATGCTTACTTAAGGCGCATATTCATTTGGAAGCATTGTTTAGGAACATTAAAATAACACGAAGATTTGAGAAGGTGACGCTGCCGGAGCACTAGTGAACCCTGTACCCCAAACCTGGGAATTGGGTAAAATAGTTTCAACAAATGGAGCGGATCACCCGCCTGCGAGCTCGGCAGACATCCCACCCCGAGGAAGAAGAAGACACTTGCCTGATAACTGCTTCCTTGTGTCTTACGTTTTTTCTTGTTTCAATGAAATGACTAATCCATTTCTGAGACATTGTTGTAAAATTTTTCCCATATTTCTTTTTTGTTTTCAGTTTTGGGACACAAGAAGTGCAGTGCCTATCATGACAATGAATTTGTCGGAGCGTTGCTACTGTGCTGACGTGGTAAGTGTATCGTGATTGTAGTAGTTTGCTCGAAGTATTTACGTGCCAGCACACAATAATATTTGATTGTATAAATTTTCTAACTAAACAATGTCAAATATGTATCGGGATTTTTAATGCACTCACAGTGCTTATTTTATTTTCATAAATTGAAAATGAGAAGATTGAAAAATTCTTTAGCGACCGCCGGGACTTGAACCCGGGCCGTCAACATCCCACCGCTCTGCCAACTGAGCGCGCCTAGCGGACCGTGATGATATATTCTCTCTCTCATCTCATCTAGGTATGGTTTGAATTCCTACTGTGTTGCGGACTAACCAAAGTATTTAGTTGTAAAAAACTACTACTCGCTTCGAAAGATTCATCAGGATTCGCTAGGCGCCCGTAGCTGGTGGGACGGTACCCCACGGTCCCGGGGTCAAGTACCGGCGGTCGCTAATGAATTTTCCAATTTTCTCATTTTCAATTAATGTGAAATATTTTCAGGATTACCCGATGGCGGTGGTGGGCACGGCGGACCGCGGCGTCTGTCTGTACACTCTGGAGGGCAAGCCGGCTGAGTTCAAACGCATTGAGTCCCCTTTGAAGCACCAGCACCGATGCGTCGCCATTTTCAAGGTACTCTATTTAGCATGTGGTGTCGGCTTAGAATAGCACAAGTGAAAAAGTGATAAAAATCGACTTAACAGGTGAATTTTGCCAATTGTGTAAAAAGTCGTCCACATAAACACCATTATTTCCAAAACCAGACATACATAGAAAGTGTTTGCTGCTCACGATTTTTTTGAATACACCATAATACGCAACACACCAAACATTCTTTTTTGAAATTTCACAGTAATTTTTTTACCTACATTTCCCGCGGTGTACTTTGGGTCTCCCATAGTAAATTAATCAGCTGATCGGCAATTTAGTATGGGAGGTACAGTGTTTTTTCATATTTCGACCTAAGTTCCATGGGGAAAGTTGTTCAGGTTCATGAGTACCTTTTTTCGGATTGTTACTCCTCCTTTTTGTTACTCCCGGTATATCAGGTGAAATTTTACTAGTGACCGATAGCGAAAACTCAGAACCGGCTGGTGATAAGGAACAACTTTCCCCAAGGAACATAGGTCGAAATACGAAAAAAAATTTTGGGCCTCCCATACAAAGTTACCGATCAGCTGATTTGAATTACTATGGGAGGCCAAAAAAATTTTTTCGGATTTCGACCTATGTTCCTTGGGGAAAGTTGTTCCTTATCACCAGCCGGTTCTGAGTTTTCGCTATCGGTCACTAGTAAAATTTCACCCTATATACTGTAAATACGAGCCTTAGTTACAGAATAGCAGATGTCCTGAAAGTGGCCACTTTTTGTAAACAGGACAAGAAAACGAAGCAGCCGGCCGGTTTCGCGCTGGGCAGCGTGGAGGGCCGCGTCGCCATACAGTACGTGAACCCTGCCAACCCTAAAGACAACTTCACCTTCAAGTGTCACCGCTCCAACGCACCCGCGCAGGGCTACCAGGTGAGAGTTCTTTCTTTTGAAATGTAGGACGCCGAGCCGACTGAGATCCTATGAACTGTAGTGTCGATTAGCTATGTCCGACATGGTTGTGTTGTGTGATAGTCTGACGGCCAGCGAATAGGTGGCATCCCTCTCAGTTATTTATTTATTTTATTTTACAGGGAAACTTACAGCTATTGACTGTTATTTTAACATAATAAACTGTGTAGAATAATAAGAATAAGAATAAGAATTTTATTAGATCAAAGAATAACAAGAGTACAAGATTATAACATAGAGTTCAACTTAAATAAAATTATGCTAAATATGTACAAAATGTTTACAACCAATGATCAAGCTAAGCACTCGAATGAGGCCTGTGTTATGATCATTGGATGCTTACGCAGCATTTGTATTGAGGACAAAATTGTTATGGAGGTTACAAATAATTACATTTTAATTTAAAAGTACTGCTTAAGTAATTCAATTTAATAAAACAGCTGGGGTAAAGTGGGAGAGGGGGGAGAAAGAATACACAGTGGAATATACGGAACTGTGTTGAATTATTACTAAAACTTATACTAAAATTACATTAAATTATGCTACAATGTTAAGGATTTCTTCAGTCTGTTCATAATCCAACTTACGAAGCCAACAGGTCACAATTTTCTTTAACTCGTATCTAGATTTTTGAAAAATTGAAAGATTTTTATTGACAATATTGTAAAGTCTAGGTCCTTGGAAAATTAGGAATCTATTTAGGAAAAAGGTTCTAGTTTGCAAAGTTGGGCATACATTATAGTTTCGCCTAGTAGGTTGGTTTTCGCGCACGTAATGTGTCAATGAATGTTGCTGTTTGATTCCGAAGCTGATCTTAGCGCAGTGGAAGCAAGTTAAAGTTATCTTAAAATCTAAAACTAAATGGTCGATCAGCCTCGGAACAACATTTGACTACGATTCGTAGTGCTCTTTACTATAGCTAAATAAAATAAATTTAATGAGAGAATTTTTGTTCCGGAAAGTTTCCGGCCGAGAAATTCTTGTTTCCAAAGTCTACTTATACAGGACCTAGCAGCGAATTGCTTACCGTGCGAATTATGACGCCGCCGTTTCCTTGTAAGTCTAGTTTTTGACAGGAAAAAAGGTATCAGGTTTTGAGGAAGAGATTTGGATTGGGATTTAGATACTAGACTTACTGCACCCGGACACCAGCTCGTGTGGCACTCCGTCCCTTCAACAATTTTGGTTTCACCTTAGTTTATCACTCTATTATTCACTAGTTCACAGTTCAACATCGAATAATGTTTTAACACACTAATAACAAAGATTTCTCCGCACACTACTGGTTGCGACAGCAATGAGTTTGCTGTACAAAACGCAAAACTAAAAGATTTCTCCGCATGAGAATTCCACACAATTAAAATATAGGATTAACTTCCACACTGGACAGGAACTCTTCCTGGTGGTCAAAGCACACACAAAATAATAAAACCCAGACTACTTAAAATATGTGTCTAACACCGGACGCGCGAGTGACTAAAAGTGAGGTTATATTTGCCGGCGGCCGCGTGGTATCGAACCGACTGAACGAACAACGGAAAAAAAGATGGCGTCGGCCGACTAGCTGGCGTCAGTCACAGGCCACGGTCTGTCAGACGAAAATGGCGCGAAACAACAAAACGCGCATATGTTACGAAACTAAACAGTTGCCTTAATATTGTATGTAGTAAGTAAAGTTGTCTTACAGTAAGTGTAGATGTTATTTCATGTAGTTCTCTCGTCGGAAACATGTATGGTTTAAAGAGGCAAATTTTAAGAATTAATCTCTGCGCCCGTTCGACTACCAGTAGGTGTGTCTTGGCTAAGCCACCCCAACAGGTAATTGCATAACATAAAACAGACTGACAAAGGGCAAGCCACAGCCTACGTGTCTAATTTGCTTAAATATATACGTGAGTTTTCTAATTCGTGCTGATAGTTTTTGGGCATGCTCGTCAAAGATTAAGTTGTTATCAATAATTACTCCAAGATATTTTATTGAGTTGGTCGCTTTGATAGGTTGACAGTTACAAATTTGTGCAGGTGGGTAGGCACATTTGTGTGAAGTTATAAATGCATTTGGCAGAAAGTTAGAAAGACCTGTAGAATTCACAATAGAAAAACACATATAAGTACATAGTTTTATCTGCATTGAGTGTTAGATAATTTGAGGCAAGCCAGTGGCATACTGAGTCAAAACCTTTCTGAGCAGTGTTAAATACTTCTGGCCACGTGTCAGCTGTGAAAGTCAGGGTCGTGTCATCTGCATATGAGACAATGGTACAGTCTTTCAATTGGATATCGCATAGCTGATTTATGTAGCATAAAAACAGAGTAGGGCCGATAATGCTTCCTTGGGGAACCCCGTAAACTACAGGCAGTTCGTCACTCGTGATAGAATGTAGATATAATGCAAAGAGCGTCCTTCTTAGTTATTTATAGTACTAATGTGGCGCCCTTCTCAGTAATTTAAACAGTGTAGCACCTTCTAAATGTATTCAACGTTAAACGACCAGTAGCTCGCTTTGCTCGTGCGTGATATTGATAAAAAATATTGGCAAAATATTGTTATCTTTTTATGAAATGTTTGAACATGATTAACGTACTTTATTATCATTACCATACCTATAGACCGCGTAATTAGAAACACTACTTTACTAACACCTCGTATAAATACTTACCTATAACCTTTTCTTCTGCAGGACATCTACGCGGTGAACGACATAGCGTTCCACCCGATCCACGGAACCCTAGCCACAGTGGGTAGTGACGGGTCGTACTCGTTCTGGGACAAAGACGCGCGCACCAAACTGAAGGTATAAGGCCGCCAATTGTACAATTTATTCTAATTTCTGGCTGTTTTCTGTATATGGGGTGAAATTTTACTAGTGACCAATAGCGAAAACTCAGAACCGGCTAGTGATAAGGAACAACTTTCCCCAATAGTCATAGCGGTAGTTCCAAACGTGCTGCACCTGAGACAAGAGTTCTGAAATTTGGTACACTTAATCTTTAGGGTAAAGGAATCCATTTCACCCGTAGTACACAATTTTAAAAAAATCCTGCGAGGAGTTATGACGTCATCTTTTTTTTGTATGGGAAAAAAAACTTTTTGTTTTTAAACCTATTCTGCGTGGTATCAAATGAATGATTCAGCCGTATACCACGCACGATAGGTTTTAAAACAAAAAGTTTTTTTTCCCATACAAAAAAAGATGACGTCATAACTCCGTCAGCTGATTTGAATTACTATGGGAAGAAAATGTTTTTTTTTTTCGTTTTCGACCTATATGTTCCTTGGGGAAAGTTGTTCCTTATCACCAGTTAGTTCTGAGTTTTCGCTATCGATCACTAGTAAAATTTCACCGTATATATTTTTTGTTTATTTGTGCACTAAAGTATATTTTATCTTTATCTTTATCTCAAGGCGTCCGAGACCATCGACCAGCCGCTCACGAAGTGCGCCTTCAACCACAGCGGACAGATCTTCGCGTACGCCGTCGGATACGACTGGTCTAAGGTATACCACACTTTAAAACACTTAAACAAAAAAAAGGTATATAAAGTATTATATCAGTTGTCTAGTTCCCATAGTACAAGCTTTGCATAGTTTGGGTAGAGTGTGTCTCGTCCAGGGATATTTATTTAGGTATTTATTATTTACTTCCCATGTTAAGTATCTACTATTATTTCACAGCCGATGGGTACTGTGACGTTTATAATTTGAAATAACTAGTGATGTAGTAGAGTTAAAATCGAACGAAAAAATAATCGATTTTTATCTACCAAAATGATGAAACTGGAGCAAAGTAGTTGAAAAAGATATAGAAATTGTGCTCCACGTTTGGGGATCGGGGGATGGGGGGATATACAAATCGATAATCTTATTGACTACAAATTAGTCACACATTTAAGCGATAATTAAAGCGACTCGTCTAATGAAGGTATACAATATAAACAACACAATAAAATTTCTTTTTTTAGGTTTTTAGGGTAATACTACTCAATAAACCGTATAGGTAATCGTTCTTTTTTCGTTCGATTTTCACACTTCTACATCTCCAGTAAAGTTGCCGGCGCGGATCATTAGATACGATTTCGGATATTTTTAAGTATGAGCGGATCCTAACGTGGCATCACACAAATGGTGGGTTAGCGCGTGCATTTACGCGCTCGCCACACCCACTCCTGGCGTCAGCTTACCCTTGTCTTGGGGGACCAATGACCATTTGGCAATTTGATATTTCAATTCTTCAATAGCAAGCAGCAAGAGAAATGCGTTGTTCGAACAAATTCAAATATAACAAAATGGCGCGCATGGCTGGTGGAGCTGAGACGTGGCTAAGCTGGCTGGCGAATTGGCAATGGTCTACAATTTTTGGAAATCTTCAAAATGTTTCCACCGCAAGCAGGATTTGAAACTGCGACTTTCGGTAAAATCAATCAAAATCAAAAGCATTTATTTCTCAGTAGGAATTACAAGATTCACTTTAAGAAAGTCACATTCTAATTCAAAATTAAAAAAGGGAAAATTTGTAGTGCAAAATTTTCTCTTTTTATAACAATTTGTGTTCCTACTCTAAACGCGGCTCGGGCGGGATAAAAAAAATAAAAATAAAGGCACTGCCTCGGGGCTGGCCAGGCTAACCACACAGCATGTATCTTAAAGGGCGGCGGCAGTACAGATGCCGAAAGTCGCAGTATCAAATCCTGCCTGCGGTGGAAAATTTTGCGAGTTTTCGAAAATCTACTGTTCATTACTCAATGGAACAAACTTGTTTATACTTGTGTACAATCATCAAGCAAAGTTTGCATACGAAGTAAACTATAAACTGGGTATTTCTCAATTTTCAGGGCCATGAACACTTCAACCCCAACAAAAAGAACTTCATCTATCTTCGGCCATGCTTCGATGATCTCAAACCACGAACCACTTAAGAAATCATGGATCAACATTTTGTTTTTATTTGCTACTGAACCTATAGACTGCAAATATTATGGTACCAGTGTTGGTACTGCAGTATTCATCATTCTATCATATTTTAAATCTATAAACCAGATAAAGTTTCTTGTAAATGTTTTGGCGTCTGAAAGTGATGAGATGTGTAAAAGAATGTGTACTATTATTATAATAAGTCTTGTTTTTTAAGTTGAATGAAAATAAAAATTGTAAATTCTATTTCTGCTTTGTATTTATCTAGATTCTAGTTATTTCATCAAACCTTGATAAAATAAGCCTTGCGTGTTATAGAAAGTTGCTCAAATTATTCATCATTGGCCTCATACGTCTGTGACAGACAATTTATTCAAATTATTACCTACTTATTAAAATTACAAATAGGGTAGCATACTTGTTTTAAAACCAAGAATAAAAATCCAAACTAAATCTTAACAAACTCATGATTTACTCACAATCATAAACATCTAAATATCATAAATACAATTCAACTATTGCTTAGTGGTGTTCCCCATGGCCATGTTCATCTTTGGATCCGAATGCTTTGTCGAAGCCAACTACAGCGCCAGCCAGCAGGATGCCGAGTGGCATGCCTCGTGTGAACAGGACGCGGGCGCGAGCCAGGCGGGTGCCGAATCCAGGGTCGTAGCGCCAGGCCTCATTCCTGTAAATGTAGAAACAGGGAGTTGAGGCGGGTATTCCTTGGGAACACTTTGTGGACAAAGTCCTGCAACATTGCATAGATACAAAAATTTCAATAAATGTTTCCAATGATGCATTTACTGGGTGTTAAAAAAGGCAATTATTTAACACGGTGACTGAAATCCTTTTCAGGCAACTGTCTATTAAGTCACAAAAAAACTAGCTTGGCAGTGATTAAATATCTTAGTAACTATTAAACTATACAAGCAACAAAATGGGGTCAAAAAAACTAAAAAACGGCTGCTACTGTAAGGTATCAAATATATCAAGCGGGGTCAGTGTAAAACTGGTTGGGGTATTAAAAAGCCTAGTGTGGCGACTAATTTTTCCGAGGGGATATCAAACATTCTTTATTGGCGACTATTGGCTTTCATTATAAAAATACACATTTGGCAGCGATTGTTAGGTAGCTTAAAACTAAAAATGGGTATTATAATAATGTATTTGGATATTAGAATATTGTTTGTAGAGTCGTAAATTCTTGAAAAAGGCGCCAAATGCGATCGTGTGTCTGAGCAGTGTGGGGGCTGCGGAGCGGGGGGTTGAGCGCGTTTCTAGCCAATAGCAAGCGGCCGATGCACCTGCCCTCAATTCTTCAAAGTTTACATTTGCAAGCATATACTGGGGCTAGCCATCCGACAAAACTTACCACCCCGCCTATCGAGGCAAAGTCAATACCGATCGGATTAAAAAGAAAGAGAGGACGCCCTACCAAGTCAAAGCCTGCATTAATAATGCAATAGGTAGATTTTTATATTTCTTTAAAACTTTTTTGTGACTAAGTTAACTACATATTTTGTGTATTCAAGGAAAATTAATAAAAAAGGACAATGAATCAAATTTTATGCCTT
Source organism: Phthorimaea operculella (assembly GCA_024500475.1). Lineage (NCBI taxonomy): Eukaryota > Metazoa > Arthropoda > Insecta > Lepidoptera > Gelechiidae > Phthorimaea > Phthorimaea operculella. Next base: position 90,110 of record JANFCV010000312.1, on the reverse strand, counting down.
TTATTGCACGCTATTTAAATTAATAAAACAGCACTAGAATAAACGAACCTACCTACTTTGAGTACCTACCGGGTGCCCCTTCGAACGCATAACATTTTTACTCCTATTTGCATTACGCATAACACTTTCGGCATAGTTGTCATTTCGCATAATTGTAAATTGGCATAATTTTTTAAATGCATAATGGATTTATTGGCATAACAATAAATATCCATAATTTTGTTTACCATAACGATTATAGTCATAAACTTAAAACCTCCTAAGAATCATGGAATGAATAATTAGTAAAGACTTATTCAGAAAATAAACTTGGGCACGAATGGCACAATGTGGGTAGGTACTTTGCCGTATTCCTCAGTGGAGTATTGACAAAAATATAAATTTGGGTATATTAAAAATAATAACGCATCTTTTTTTCAAACTTTAGGTCTTTTAATAAATATGCAAATAATAACGCATTTTTTTCAAACTTTAGTTTTTTTTAAAGTATTTAGTTGCCGTGTCATGCCATCTTTGAAAAGCATCACCCCAAAACTAGCCGTGGCTGTCGCAAAAAGTAAGTTAAAGATCAAATTTAAGATGGATGGGCAGCGGTCTTCCCTGTAAATGCAACATCTTGCACTGCACTCGTCAATCCTCTTGCCAATCGTGTCAATTACACAATCAAATACTTACCTACTATATGAAGATTGCTATTTTTGTTACAATTAAGGTGAAACCGCGTTGCGCGGCACGGCGCGGCAATTGCAGCGTAGTTTAACCATTTTTTACAGATTTTATCAGATTTGTACTTTTACTGCCTTTTATGCGTTTACTTCGTTATGCGTATCGATCGTATGCCAAAGAAATGTATGGCAAAAAAGTTATGCTTGATTAAGATTATGCGAAAAGATGAGTATGCCAAAAACAGGTATGCAAAAGTACGTTAGGACAGATAATGTTATGCATTCGAATATGGACCCGTACCTACCTGTATTTACCAACAATGCTTATGTTTGAGTACTTACGTAATTATAGTAGGCGACTCTAGTTACTCAAAGTACGTAGGTTCGTTTAAAGTTCATTTAAAGAGGGGTTCAAGGGTGAGTGATGCGCAATACATGGCTGCATAACAAGAACAACCAATTAGCCTCTCCTCACCAACTCCACTCCCACCTACTCGTGGTGAACCCTGTTACGTCGAGCAACCTATTATCAAGATTGTGGTAGCCAACCCCTTTGGAGATGTAGGTCGACCAGCAGGCGGGAGAAAGGGGGTCCGGGGAACATTACTTTGAACCGGATGTTAGGCGTTGGCAGCAGGACGTTCTGACTTAGTTAACACCACTGCGGTGCAGAAGGCAAGGGGAAACCACTGCACTATCCTCCCAAGAAATCCTTATGAAAGTAAACCAAGGAAAGAATATGAAGGCATGCGATCCGGGTACCAACCGGCGCCATGTCGAGTCCAGGTCGCATGGTGTGAAGTATGCTACTGGCCACACTGCCGTGGCTCACCAGGCGCGGTGTAGACAGAATGCTGCTGGTGACGCAAGATCATCTAGTCATTCACAACTTCGTAAGAAGATCAAGATTGGAACTTGGAATGTTCGGGGCATGATAACTCCGGGCAAGAAAGAGATCATAGACAGAGAGCAACAGCAATACCAGCTGAAGATACTGGGGATCACCGAGACTCACATGATAGGATCTGGGTTCTATACGACACCTAATGGCCACACTGTATACTTCTCAGGACCAGAGAACGATAGTAGGAATGGCGTAGCTTTATCTGTGTCCCCCGAAATCAACGAAGCGGTGCTAGGATATAACCCAGTGAGTGATCGCATATTAACGTTAAAAGTCAACACAAAACCATGCCGTGTCAATTTAGTAGTGGTGTACGCACCTACCTCGGCCTCAAAAGACGATGACATTGAGGAATTCTACAACCAAGTCTCAGACACTCTGAATGATTTGCCCGGAAGGGACATCACAATTCTGATGGGAGACCTTAATGCCAAGGTAGGAGACACATCGAAAGATGACCACCTAAGAGAGGTAGTCGGTAAATATGGACTTGGTGTTAGGAACGACCGGGGAGAGATGTGGTTACAATTCTGCGCGGAAAACTCTCTCACAATTATGAATACCTGCTTTGAAAACCATCCGAGGAGACTGTATACATGGGTAATGCCAGGCGATCGAGCGCGAAATCAAATAGACTATATAGCTATCACAAAGCGATGGAGGTCATGCATTAGCGATTCTAAAACTTATCCAGGAGCAGACTGTGGGAGTGATCATAAGCTGTTAGTAGCAGAGATGAGCCTCAAACTTAAAAGGTGCCACCGAACTATTCAGGCGTTCCAAAGAAGACCCAACCAACGAGAACTCAAGGTCTTCAGTGAGTGTTTAAAGATCAAAATGAATAATGCCGCTGTGTTTGACAACCAAAGCGATATTGACACGAACTGGAATAATGTGAAAGACCTCATTCTATCATCACGTAAAGAAAGTCAGGATAAGATGGCAGATACTCCGAGGAAAGACTGGATAACAGAAGAAACGTGGAATGCCATCAAGAAACGGAAGGAACTTCTTAAAGGCAACACTGACCCTGTTCACACAGAATACCAAGATCTCTCAGCGAGAGTCCAGCGTTTGTGCCGCAGGGACTATAATGACCATTTGAACTCAATCTGTCAAGATATAGAAGACCATGCGCAAAGATTTCAAACGAGGGACTTATTTATGAAGATTAAAGCATCACCCGAGTTTAAGCCGAAGACCTGGGCTATAGAAGATGATAGTGGTAAACTTTTGACTGAGATAGATGAAGTAACAGAAAGGTGGCGATCGTACTGTGAAACTCTATACTCAAAAGCTTCAAGAAATACGGCAGGTACCCCAGCCATAGACGAGCACTGTTTTGAGCCGGACATCCTGGAATCTGAGATTAGAGATGCATTACGCAAGCTTAAGCCCAACAAATCAGCCGGTAGAGACAAAATATTTGCTGAAGAACTTAAATATCTTGGTGATCAGGGGGTGAAGATAATGCTCGATCTATGCAACCAAGTTTGGAAAACAGGAAAATGGGCGACAGACTGGAAAGAGTCATTGTTGATTCCACTGCACAAAAAAGGTTCGACAAAAAAGTGTGGAAATTATCGTACAGTTGCGCTCATATCTCACGCAAGCAAAATCATGCTCTACGTTATTAATAGTCGCCTACAAGCGTATCTTCAATGGCAAGTACCGAAAGAGCAAGCAGGTTTCGTGAAGGGTCGTGGCACGAGAGAGCAGATCGTGAATGTGAGGCAAATAATTGAGAAAAGCCGAGAGTTCAACACACCTGTTCTAATGTGTTTTATCGATTACTCTAAAGCATTTGACTGCGTGAGATGGGATTGCCTGTGGACCATACTACATGAAATGGGAGTACCACAACATCTCATAGCACTGATCGCAAACCTGTATGCAGATGGGGTGTCCATGGTAAGAGTTAATGACACCATCTCAGGTCCTTTTAAGCCCGAAAAAGGAGTGAGGCAGGGTTGTATTTTATCTCCCATTGTTTTTAACATATACGGCGAGTACATTATGCGAAAAGCTTTAGAAGGATGGGAGGGAGGCATTTCTGTCGGTGGCTTAAGGATTAGCAATTTGAGATACGCTGACGATACCACTCTTTTTGCGTCATCAGAGAAAGAACTAGCTGACCTTTTCCACAGGGTTGAGTACGAGAGTGAACTAGTCGGACTCACTATCAACAAGTCGAAAACCAAAGTGATGCTTGTCGACAGAACTGGTCAACTCTCAAGGACTGGAGAACTGTCGGACGTAGAATTTGTCAGCGAATTTGTCTACCTTGGAGCGTTGATATCTGATCAAGGAGGAAGTGAGCGAGAAATTAAGAGAAGAACGCAGATAGCCAAAAATGCCATGAGCAAGTTGACTCGCATCTGGCAAAATCGGAAGGTCTCCAATAGCACTAAGACGAGACTTGTACGGACGCTGGTTTTCTCAATATTTCTGTATGCCTCGGAGTCCTGGACGATCAGGGCCATAGACAGGAAGAAAATAGACGCATTTGAGATGTGGTGTTGGAGAAGGATGCTTCGCATACCATGGACCGCCAAGAGAACGAATAAGTCTATACTGGATCAGCTTCGCATAAAGACTAGACTCTCAACAATATGCTACCAAAGAATCCTGGGGTATTTCGGTCACATTGCTCGTCGTCAACCAGATAATCTTGACAAGTTGATTGTGGTGGGCAAAGTTGAAGGAAGGAGACCCCGCGGCCGTTCACCTAGCCGTTGGTGTGACCAGGTGAAAGCACTCACTGGTCTCTCTGTAACAACTGCCCTAAGGAAAGCCGAACAACGAGATGTATGGAAACAAGTCATCAAAGACGCGAAGGACTTTCATAAAGGACACGACCTTCAGTAATGAAGAATACGACAAAGAAGAAAGAAGAAAGAGGGAAATTTATAATAAATGTGACAGTCAAGAAAAAAATAGACCAAGAATAGTTTTTTAGTATGCCAGAATTTGGTTTATTTAGAGCCCTATAAATGTAGCCAAAGGTATTTTTTTTAATATCTTGTTTGTATTTACTACAGACCTTGGTCAAGTTTATAAACAACCCCATTTTAGAATTTATGAAAGCCTATTTTAACTTAATTATCCGCCAATAATTTGTCGCCTTAGAAGAAATTCAATTGCCACAAAAGAAAATCACTGCCAGATAAAATTTAAATAAAACCTCAAAACTCATTTAAAAGTCGCCGCTTTCTAGTTAAGATGCTACCTCAAATTAGTCGCCAAAGTAGTCTTTTTACTACCCATTTTCAGTTTTTTTAAGACTCGGATTGGTATCAATTTGTCGCCGCGTTAAATACATGCCGTTAAAAAACAACCAATAAAGCTTTGGAAAAAGAAAGGAGTTCAAGGTACTCATAAAACTGAACAACTGAAAAAAAAAATTTAACTCCCGTACAAAATGTACTCAGTATGGGAGCTTTATTGGTTGATTTGTAACATGTTGTTTCCAATGTTTGATTTATTTGTTTTTTGTTTTGATGATCTTCGGAGTACCCTTATAACTGTCTCAATCCGCTACTTGAATTGTTTAGTTTTCGTGTAAAATGGGCGCGGTGCTGGCAACACTGTCCTGTCATTCACGTCCTCTGCCGTCGCTCGCTTGGTTGATGCGAATTGTAATTATAAATGGTGTAATTTAGTGTGCTTTCGGTGTTCTCGTGTGGTTTTCCCTGTTCGGTGGGGAAGAGAACCAAGTGTATTTGGTTCCGGCGCTTTGATTGTCAGTCGGTTCGATAACCACGCGGCCGTCGGAAAAAATAACCTTACTTTTAGTCACCCGCGCGTCCAGTGTCCTTTGGTTCGCGTATTGTACAGTAAAACGTGTTGCTGTCGCGAGCAGTGGTGTGCGGAGAAATCTTTGTTACTGTGTGTTAAACATTATTTGATGTCGAACTATGAACAATAGTACTCAAGTGCTTGTGAAACTTGTTGGACGGAGTACCACGCGAGCTGGTGCCCGGGTACAGTAAGTCTAGTACCTAAGTCCCAATCCAAAAGTCTTCCTCAAACCTGATACCTATTTTTCCTGTCAAAAACTAGACTTACAAGGAAACGACGGCGTCATCGTTCGCTCGGTAAGCAATTGTTGCTGGGCCCTGTTTAAGTAGATTTTGGACACAAGAATTTCTCGGCCGGAAACTTTCCGGAACAAAATTCTCTCATTAAATTTATTTTATTTAGCTATAGTAAAGAGCACTACGAATCGTAGTCAAATGTTGTTCCGAGGCTGATCGACCATTTAGTTTTAGATTTTAAGATAACTTTAATTTGCTTCCACTGCGCTAAGATCAGCTTCGGAATCAAACATTTTTGGTAGCAGAGCGTGGTTGCTTTATTGCAACATAGTTAGCCGTAATTTAGTATTAAGCGTGTTTTTATATTACCCACATATTTTATTATTTTTGGAAAATATTGTTTCGGTTTTTTGTGACTGTATTGTTTGCCTAGTGAACGGTACCTTATCGGTAAGGTCTAGGCCAGTCAACTAACATTTGTTTTGTGGTATTTGTTTATTGTTTTTCGTTTTATTAAGTCGAGTGTGTAAAAGTTGGTACCATGGCTCCTCGATCGCCAGGTATAAGGCTGCTATAGGGTCAGGATTAAGGTGGTTTACTACCACAGCGGCAATGATCGGCCGCGAGGACCGGGAGGACGCGCTCTTGAAAAGTGCACAACAGGTAGATGAACGGGTTCGGTTTGTGTCGGATCAACTCACAGAGTGCCTCATTCTCCTTGAGGAGACTCCTAACCCTGAAGATCAGGAGCGGGTCGAGGCCGATGTAAGCCAGTGCTTGGAGCTGGCACAGGCATTGAGCAGGCAGCTGCGAACATAACTAGGCGACGTGACGGAAAGGAGAGCCATTCCGTGGTAAAGTGGGACAAGGATTACAGGTGCCTCTTCCGCCTGTTACGGTTCCAGTCTTTGCAGGCGATTACGCCGACTGGCCGGCGTTTGAGGACCTGTATAGCAGTGTGGTCCACACACGGACGGACATAACGCCGGCGTACAAGATGGCTCAGCTGATGTCCAGGCTACATGGAGAGCCTCATGAATTGCTGACGCATTTGGCTGTCTCGGATAGCAATTATGAGGTGGCGTGGAAGATCCTTACCGACCGGTATCGGAACAAGCGCCTGATTGTAGACAGGCTGTTAGACCAGTGGCTGTCAATACCAACCATAACGCGAGGTACGGACCTCCGCGAGAAAATCTTCCACCCAGTCAGTGTCGCGGTCAGCGCACTAGAGCGACAGGGTTTGCCAGTGGCGGGCTACGGTTATATCTTGGTCCACACAGTGCTTCGCCGCCTGCCGAGCGAAATGGTCGCTCGATTCGAGCAGCTCCATGGGGCAAGTCCTCGGACCACCTCCCGACCTACGAGGATCTGAAGTCGTTCCTCGAGGCCGAAAGCAGGCGAGTGGACGTCCAGGCTGGTGAAGCCCACGCAGGAGACCTCTGCCCTCGCCACCCGGAACGGCCGGGTGCACCGGCGCGAGGAGGCAACAGTAGGCAACCCAGGCGGTACAACACCGCATTGGAATCAGGTGTGCCTACTGCAGGAGACAGGCCACGGGGTGGCAGCGTGTCAGGAGTTTGCTGCGCAGAGGGTTCAGAGGAGACGGGGTGTGGCACAGCAGAGGCGTTGGTGTTTTCGGTGCCTGGGGCCGCATCAGGTGCGAGTGCCCTTCAAGCACCAACTGTAGGTACTGCCAGGGTGCACACCATCCGCTGCTCTGCATGAATCGCTCCGGAGACGCCGGGGCAGCGCTGGATCGGGTCAGCGAAGGAGCCTGCCCACCAAGGGAGGGAGCAACGCTCCCCACCCCCTCCAAGGAGGAGCCCACCTCCGCATCGGTCACAGGGACAGGCAGGGGGACGTCAACAGACGGAGCCCACTTACCAACGGACGTGGGGACGATCTCCACCACGGCAGCAGGTGCCGGATTGGGGAGGAACGACACGGGAACATGGCCAAGGACACCCATCCCAGGTACGGGATCAAACGGGCGGGTGTCAGGGGCACTAGGCAGCCACCAGGGTACATGCAGTATTCTGCGGGCTTGAGCCACCTGGTTGGGTCTCAAGACCCACGCATGCCTCCGCCTATGCCTGAGTACCCGCGGCTACAGGCGCAACCTCGGTACGGACGTTTGCCGTCGGGGTACTATAGAACTCCAGCCATGGCCTTTATGGGCAGACCTCCCTACCAGCAGGAGTGGGACCCATACACAGGTTTGGGTAGTGAGGGGATACCCCGCGACGCGGCCTCACCGCGTTTAGATTCCCGCTAGGTAATCGCCGCCTACTCATCAGCTTCGGCTCCCGTCCAATCACGGTACTTTTGCCAACGGCTAAGATTTGGGTATGGGGATACGGTGGCCGGACCATTCAAGTAAGAGCCCTACTGGATACAGGGGCTCAGGGATGTATTGTATCGAGTAAGCTGGTGAGTAGGCTAGGCCTAAATGTACGGCCAAGTGAGGATGAAGCTGTAGGCATCGGGGGCCTAAATGTGCCTGACATTCGGGGTCAGACGAACTTTGAGTTCGCATTAGGTAGCACATGTACAGGGTCAGCTATCAAGTCTCAGCCGTGGTGCTAGATGAAGTGGTTGGGAAACTCCCTCAGGTTAGGTTACCACCAACGGTAAGAGGGTTAACCACAGGGTTGGAGTTAGCTGATCCTGATTTTGATACTCCTGGTACGGTGGACGTACTTCTCGGGTCAGACGTCCTCGGGAGATTATGGTGCGGTAGGAAGAAGGTACTCCAGGAAACTGGTTTGGTGGCCGTAGATACCACAGGGGTATGTTGTTTTCGGCCCAGTTTGGAGACCTCAGGACCTACCAGAAGGGGATCCGGTCCTCTATGGTAGTGTGCTGTCAGAGGTGCTGCAGAGGTTTTGGGAGTCTGAAGAGCCGCCCACGGCGGACAGACGGAAGCCAGAGGATGACGAGTGCGAGTTGTTCTATCAATACAACACTGAGAGATGCCCGTCAGGCAGATTCGTGACCAGGCTACCTTTTCTCCCAAACCGCCCCGCTTTAGGTAGTTCGCGACAGCTCGCGGAACGGAGACTACTCGGAATGGAGCGGAAGATGAGGCGAGACCCAGCACTTCGGCAGAAGTATATAGAATTCATGCGGGAATATATTCAATTGGGCCACATGTCGGTGTCCAGCCTGGATTGGAGGTGTGTCGAGCATTATTTCATTCCACACCTGGCTGTCTTGAAGTCACCTGAGGCGAAAATACGGGTGGTGTTTGACGGTTCTGCTCCTACCTCGAATGGTGTGTCTGTGAACCAATGTTTGCACGCGGGTCCTAAATTGAACCGGGACATTGTGGACATTCTCACAGACTTTCGTTTACACCAGGTAGCGTTCGTCGCAGACGTCAAAATGATGTTTCGCCAAACCATGATACATCCGGATGACCGTCGGTATCAGCTGATTTTGTGGCGTGAGAGCCCAGATGAGCCGATGGTCACATACGAACTTAACACGGTGACGTATGGACTTAAGCCAAGTCCGTATTTGGCAGTACGTACGCTGCGAGTTGGCCGCACAGGAAAGGGTAAGATACCCTCGAGCCGCAGCAGTACTGGATCGCGACGTCTACGTGGACGATATCTGCACGGGTGCTGATAGCGTGGAGCAGGCGCTAATTCTACGAGACGAGTTGATCGCGATCATGGGTTCAGGAGGTTACGAGTTGCGGAAATGGTTGTCCAGTTGCCCAGAGCTCCTGGCCGGTTTGCCAGGCGAGTTCCATCAGGACCCGCACCTCTTTGAGAACCCGGACAATCCAAACACGTTGGGCATCCTCGGGGTGCAATATAGGCCAACGCATGACGTATTCACGTACAAGATCGAGCCCGACCTTTTGAGAAAACTTGTACTAAGCGGTCGGTACTCTCGACAATCGCTAGAACGTTCCATCCTAACTGATGGATCGCCACGGATACGTACATGCCGAAGTGCTTTTACAAAGGTTGTGGCTAGCCAACTTAGGATGGGACGACCAACTCTCCGGAGAGTTGTTGAAGGATTGGCTCAAGTTTGTGACCACCCTACCAGGGATCGTGCACATCGCGATACCCCGCAAGTTAGTCCCATCGGTGGGATGTAAGGCTACCCTACATGGGTTTTGTGACGCCTCGGAGCGAGGTACGCGGCAGCTGTATACCTTCGGACAGCAAGTTCAACGGGAACTGTGCACGTGCGTCTGGTTATGGCCAAAAGTAAGGTGGCACCAGTCAGAACTAGATGGACCATCCCCAAATTGGAATTGGCAGGGCAGCTCTTCTAGCGCGCTTGCTAAATCATGTAACCTGCAATCTGCGTGGTACCATCAACTTGGATGAAACGGTGTACGCGTGGACTGACAGTCGGATAGTTCTGTGTTGGTTGCAGACGTCGGTACATACACTTGAGGTTTTCGTGGCAAATCGGGTGTCACAGATTACGGGGTCGGAAACTCCGTTAGTGTGGAGGCACGTACCGGGAGAATGGAACCCAGCGGACTGCGCTTCGCGCGGGTGCAGGGCACCTGATTTGGTGAGTCACCCACTGTGGTGGGGACCTCAATGGCTGACTGAGTCGCCGCAGGAATGGCCATTCAACGAGTGCAGGGCGCCGCTTGGGCCACCTGATCGAGGTTTGCGAGTGAACGTGGGGCAACTCGTACCGAAGCCTAACCCAGCCTTCTTGCTGGAACGGTATAGCTCCCTCGACAAACTTCTTGGGGTGACAGGTTGGATCAAACGGTTCGTGAACAACTGCAGGAAGCCTCAAGCAGAACGGAACTTTACACCTGTCCTCTCGCCTGCGGAGCGGAATGCGGCTCTATGCTCATTGGTTAGAGTCGTCCAGGCGGAACATTTTGAAGAGGAGGTCAGGCTGCTCAGGGATGGACGTGGAAAGCTGAAGGGAGGAATTGTGCGCCTCAACCCATTCCTGGATGAGCAAGGTATGCTCAGGGTTGGAGGCAGACTTCGGAACGCTAGCCTGCCCTTTTCGGCTCGGCATCCACTGTTACTTCCAAAAAGGGGACCCTTAGTTGAGCTCTTAGTCAGGGATCGTCATGAGAAAAACTCGCACGCGGGCTGTAATGCGCTATTGGCCATCCTACAGCGCGAGTTCTGGATCTTATCGGGACGACGAACGGTACGTAGCGTTGTGTTTAGGTGCTTGCCTTGTTACCGCTTGAAGGCAGCCACAATGCAGCCACAGATGGGAGATCTCCCACCGGACCGGGTGACGGAGGCCTGGACGTTTGCAGGTGTGGGAACGGATTTCGCAGGCCCTTTCATGGTGAAGGCATCACGCCTGCGGAACGCAAAGTCTATCAAGGCGTACTTGTGCGTGTTCGTGTGCCTAGCCACCAAGGCCGTCCACTTGGAGCTCGTGGCCGACCTTTCTACGGAGGCCTTTTTGGCAGCGCTGGAGAGATTTACGTCGCGACGAGGGCGACCAGCGCTGATCAGGTCGGATTGTGGTACCAACTTTAAGGGTGCTGATCGGTGTATGAAGGAAATTGTAACGTTCTTAAGGGAGAACGAAGAAGCCATCAGCACGGGCCTCCCGTCAGGGCATTACTTGGTGTTAGATCCACCAGCGTGCCCTCACTGGGGTGGTATTTTTGAAGCGGTTGTAAAGTCCGCTAAGACGCATTTGTTGCGCGTTGTAGGGTTAACAATTTTGACTTTCGAGGAGCTGGCGACCGTGTTTTGTAAAATTGAGGCTGTACTCAATTCGCGTCCTTTGTGTCCGCTCAGCTCAGACCCAAATGATTTAGAGGCCCTGACGCCAGGGCATTTCTTAATTGGCCGCCCACTTAACGCCTTGCCGGAATATCCCTATACGGAGGTGAATAGCAATCGTTTGTCGCGTTATCAGTTGTTGCAGCAAATGACTCAAAACTTTTGGAAGCGTTGGTCGCTTGAGTACTTGCACATTCTGCAGCAACGCCTTAAGTGGACGGACAGGACTGAACCCCTGCATTGGGGATCTCGTTCTGGTTAAGGATGTCAACCTACCGCCACTGCGTTGGCGCCGGGGCGCATTCTCAACCTGTTTCCGGGTAGTGATGGCACTCCTCGAGTTGCAGAAGTTCAGGTGGGGGATTCAGTCCTTAAGCGAGCAGTAGCTACATTATCACGCCTGCCATGCATAGAGCGGACCGATGGGTCGGTCCGGGGCGGGTGAATGTTTAGTTTTCGTGTAAAATGGGCGCGGTGCTGGCAACACTGTCCTGTCATTCACGTCCTCTGCCGTCGCTCGCTTGGTTGATGCGAATTGTAATTATAAATGGTGTAATTTAGTGTGCTTTCGGTGTTCTCGTGTGGTTTTCCTGTTCGGTGGGAAGAGAACCAAGTGTATTTGGTTCCGGCGCTTTGATTGTCAGTCGGTTCGATAACCACGCGGCCGTCGGAAAAAATAACCTTACTTTTAGTCACCCGCGCGTCCAGTGTCCTTTGGTTCGCGTATTGTACAGTAAAACGTGTTGCTGTCGCGAGCAGTGGTGTGCGGGAGAAATCTTTGTTACTGTGTGTTAAACATTATTTGATGTCGAACTATGAACAATAGTACTCAAGTGCTTGTGAAACTTGTTGGACGGAGTACCACGCGAGCTGGTGCCCGGGTACAGTAAGTCTAGTACCTAAGTCCCAATCCAAAAGTCTTCCTCAAACCTGATACCTATTTTTCCTGTCAAAAACTAGACTTACAAGGAAACGACGGCGTCATCGTTCGCTCGGTAAGCAATTGTTGCTGGGCCCTGTTTAAGTAGATTTTGGACACAAGAATTTCTCGGCCGGAAACTTTCCGGAACAAAATTCTCTCATTAAATTTATTTTATTTAGCTATAGTAAAGAGCACTACGAATCGTAGTCAAATGTTGTTCCGAGGCTGATCGACCATTTAGTTTTAGATTTTAAGATAACTTTAATTTGCTTCCACTGCGCTAAGATCAGCTTCGGAATCAAACATGAATGACAGGTCAAATGAGCCACTTTTTAAGACGACCAAAAACGATATTTTGTATGAAATTATAGAAATATGACGTCATAATTCAATATTTTGGATGGAGTCAAAACAATAACTTATATATAATTTTGGTGTTTACAAATTCTAACTTTTAATATTTTGGCAAACGATGAATGAAGTCTGTAGTATTTTTGGACAATTTTTTTAATCAATAGACTATTGCATTTTATTTACGACCCTGTCAAGTAGCGAATAGCATCCTGTCTCTGCTTCAGTTGCTTACAAAGGAAATGCAGTTGTTCACGTTGTTGGGTGGTTTGATCATCATAGATTTTATATGGTGCTGTTAAAATGTTGAGGGACATCCTTATGGTAGCAGAATTGGAATATTTGAAAGTTATTTTTTATAACCTACTAGATAAGACAGAATTCTAGTCGGGCAATCACTGAAATCAAATAACATGGAAACAGTTATAAAAGGACCTAGAGATTACTCTCAACAATACTTTTAATTTGTAGTATAGAATTTGAATAAGTAGGTATCCTATTGCGTGATAATGCTATCTGATAATTATTTATTAGGCGCGTCCACATGGTGATTTCGAGCGTGCCGAGGCACTGCATAGGCGCGGCATACGCTCGGGTGGCAGGCGAGCCAAGTTCTGTCCTTTTGGACGCTTAGTTAAACTAACCAAATTTACTATGATTGAGGCAGCCAAGCACTCAAACGGCTCGGCCTGCGCGCGCTCGCCCAAGCATGACATTTGTGAACCCGAGCGTATGCCTCGCGAGCATTTGCCTCGGCGTACCGTGTGGACGCGCCTAATAACTTGTCTCAACCACTGAAAAGGAAGTATACACTTTTTCATTCACCTGATCCAAGGGTCCTTCAAACCTCTCCTGGACAAAGCCCGCTCGAGGTCTTCCAACTGTTTGATGCCATCAATTTTGAATTTGGAATAGTGGGGGACCTCGAATGGAGGCTCGTGACCGTGCCCGTGCCCGCCCATGGCTGAAAACCCGTATAAAAATTACTTCACCAAAACAACCACATAACCTCAAACACCATTACATAATAATATAATAGATATGATGCTAAATAAAGATCGCGATATAGCTAGTGCTAAGTAAATTATTAGGCTATGTATTTTACCTTGGGTTATTTATTTGGTTACAATATAAACTAAAAAATTGTGAAAATCAATAGCACTTCGTAGAATTTTGTTTCGTTCAGAAATTTATGATTTGACAGCTGACAGGCCTTTGATACATGGCAGAATGAGAGAAAATTTGCTTGCCGATGACGACCGCGAGCGACAACAAAAAAAAACATTTGTCTATGGTTTTATATTGACAGTTGTAGTGATGTAATAAAAAATGAATCAACTCATCACTAAGTCTCAACTCACTGAGTCAGTCAACTCACTGTAATAAATGACTGTTATTATTATTATGATCATTTACCATTTATGATCATATCACGCACAGTTACACCTCCGACCTTATCAATCAAAGTATGAAAATAAATATTTCACCGTGAGGACACACAACACAAAGGATATCTATTGTGTGGGGCTTTTGCCCCAACCTTATTTCTAGCCGTGGATATCGTCAAAGGCGATAAAAAGTTAACCAGAGAAGTATTCCCGATTGTAACACGCAACAGTGATTGCAACACCTTACACTTTATAATACTACAGCCACAACAGTCCACTGCTGAATATGGGCCTCCCTCCCCCTTTCAGAGAACGCTGTTGCCCATCCCCTGGGTCATTCATCCCGGATGGATATTCAGCCGATTTAGCGCAGTAGTAGTATTAACTACCCGCGCCGCGCTGCAGAAGGTTCCGGGTTCAATTCCCAGTGGGTTGATATTTTATTCACTTTGTGAATTTGCAAAATGAAAACCTGCGTTAGTATGTTATAATCTTTTGTGCTGAGAGTTAGTCGTGGTATCGATTCCCTTCCCAAACGGGTGTGGAAACTGTATGCATTGATAATCAAATTGACGCAACTCACAACAAATTACTTGTTTTGATGCAAATTCATTGACGTTTCTTTTCTTCCACCCACGCACTTGAGACAACACTAGTGCGGATTCGCGTTTCACGAGGAGTGGATGTTTTGCGTCCCAAAAAAAATTGTTTTGTTCTATTAAAACTATACATTCGCGTCTGTTTTTACACAAAAACAGGTCAATTTATCACTTGGGGTTGATTCTGGATTTGTGTTTCAGTGAACGGAGAGTGCGGTTTGGTTTTAACAGAGGATTTGTTGTGTTTGTGCGTGTATAAATAGAAAGACGAGCTTGCCGGCGCAATGGTGCAGTGTTGAGCGTTTCTGAGACCATGGGGCCGCCGGTACCGGCGTTGCTGCTGCTGGCCTTGATGGCCGGCTCGGCGACAGCTTCTCTCGCTGAAATATACGGAGCCAACCCAAAAACTGACACAGGTAGGTAAACCAAATGTTTTTTGACTCCACCACATGAAAGAAAAACAATGAATCGTAAGAAAATACCGAGAAAGAAGAAAGTTGAAGATGTCCCCGTGCCCGTACGGGTCAGGGAACCGGCCGAGGTCAGTGGTCGTCTAAAAATGCTATACCTAAATATACACAGTTGAATACAATTATTTTACTTTATTCTACAAGGTTTTACTACAAACTGATTGTATATTCTAACAAATTATGTTTCGCCGACCCCAGCTGATTTGCGATGTGGGCAGGAAGATGATGATGATTTTACTACCAAACTAGGGCCCTCTCATTAGCTTCATCCATTGCTACCCTTTTTCCCTACAGTGTCCCGTTCTAGTGTGGTAAAAAGTAGCCTAAGTTGTTCTGGGTAGGTTTTGAATAGTAGAATCATTTAAAATTGAACCTTATCTACCGGCAATATAATTGTGATGCTAAAACTAAACGAGACATGCTCAGCCTTATAAAGTGTTAAAAATGTGTGATGTATTAATGTCCCTTGTTATATTCCTCAGAGGTACAGAAAGAATAACCAGCTTAGTATTTCAAGACAGAAAAATTTCTATCAGTTCATCAAGATTCAAAATTAACACTACAGAATTGTAAACAAAAAATTATTACCCTTGAACTGAGTTACTAAGGTTTTTAATTTAATTTGGGAATACTCATTGTAGGCCTGGGTCACAGATCAAATACCAAGACATTGTATTTGGTTCCAATAATAGATATCATTTGTTAAGTCTGTAGTATTTTTACTGATACCAATCATAACCAATTTAAAAAATTCTTTTACCATTAGAAAATACTTACTACTAACTTAAGCTACTTTTTAGTGTGGGATAATACCTTATTCCTATGAGAAAATAGTAAGCAACAGGTGAAACCGCTTGACTGGCTTAGTTAGTAGATTTAGAGGTAAAATAGGTTTTTCTAAGACGCTAGCGCTTTGTATATAATATTATTGTATTGTTTTTATTGGTAAACATGCAGACATTTACCTTTTTTGAGTGAGGGGAGTCCCGAGACAGTGCAACCTGTTTGAAACGTCAAGGAAAAAAGGTAAATCTCCGCATGTTTACTTACTATGTGCTTGATCCACACACACCCAATAAAAACAATACATTAAGATAGGTTTATTTGACAATACCATGGTGAGGAGTCTCAAAATCGGCCTAAAAATGAACATGGGTAAGACAAAGGTGATGGCGACAGCCGATTTATCACAAATCCCCATCACATTGGAGGGTCGACAGCTGGAACAGGTACAACACTACGTCTACCTTGGACAGCAACTTACACTTGGCCGTGATTCTCTTGGGGCGGAAATAAAGAGACGGATCCAGCTAGGATGGGCTGCATTTGGCAAGTTGAAACACGTGTTGGAGTCTAAAATACCTCAGTCGCTCAAAACAAAAGTGTATGACCAATGCATCCTCCCCGTGATGACGTACGCGTGCGAGACGTGGACCTTGACGAAAGGTATGATCCACAAGCTCCAGGTCACGCAAAGGAGCATGGAACGCAGGATGCTCGGAATATCTCTACGTGACAGAGTCCGGGCGAGGTGATCAGGCAGCGTACTCGTGTAGTGGATATCGGACTCCGAGTCGCCAAGCTGAAATGGGCATGGGCTGGACATATGTGTCGCCGAAAAGATCTGAGATGGAGCAGATGCGTTCTGGACTGGAGACCTCGTCTTGGGAAGCGCAGCGTAGGCAGACCACCCGCCAGATGGACCGACGACATCAAGGATCGCGCCGGGACATTGTGGATGCAGAAAACGGAACTCCGAGCAGAATGGAGAAGATTAGGAGAGGCATATGCCCAACAGTGGGCTAAACCGTGCTGACGAAGAAGAAGAAGAAGATGGTGAGGAGAAATCAAAAGAAAGAGCATACTTTTTAGAAATAAGCAGTACCTGTGTTGTTTTTCTTTATGTAATTGTCCTGTGTTCTATCTTGTGTGCAATAAACAGTTAAATAAATAAATAATACTTAAAATAGTCTTTTCTAGCGTTATTTCTCATTTGCAGTTACTTGCAAAGTTCAGTAATCTAATCCCCACATTACAGCTTCTCTCTGACCAGGTCAAGGATACACCAAGGTTACATAGTATCATTTTATGTCCCTGTGATAGTGACACAAATGTTAGGGCTCATACATAATAATGCAGTAGTCAGTCAAATTAAATTCCCCTGGTTGCAGTGGTCCATAATAGTGGTTATGAACTGTCGCTAATTTTAGTGACGATTAGGCGCGTCCACACTGCCCGAGGCTGCTCGTCTGCTCGCTGCCTCGCGCGGCAAACCACCAAAAAATTGCGTGGTTCACCCAATGCAGCTCATGCTCGGGCGAACGCGCGCGAGCCGACTCAAAATCAACGCGCCTCAGAAGTTTGCCTATTAATCCAAATTTGGCTGAACTTTGCTCGCCTGCTCACGAGCGTATGCCGCGCGAGGCAATAAGCAGGCGAGCATCCTAGGTTGGTGTGGACGCGCCTATTGTCCAGTTAGTAATTGGTTTTGTGGCAAAAAGTCCCAGAAGCTTAAGTCAGGTTAAATTAAAATCTTTCATGGAAGTAATTGGTAAGGTGATGGTCCATTATCCATACGAGAGTTGCGAATTCTTCAGGTTGTTGTAGTATTTAGGATGTAACTTCGTCTCCTTATGACCTACATGATTCACCTTTCACAGCTATCTTTTCTTTTCTCGAGTGGGTCACCAAGTCCTCCAACGACGCGATGAACCCTGGCGTCAGAGTTTTTGAACCGGCTTGTGCTAGAAGCAGGCCTCAGAGAAGGTTGTGTCTAAGTAAACCAACGCAGTCTAAGTAATGCTCTCCGAAGCTCGGAACAATTTTTCTTTTTGAACTATCAGGTTGGTTCAGCCTGCATTGTCGTAACATGCCTGGGGCTTTGTGAGTGATCCAGCAAGAATCGAACCGGGAACCGTCTGCGTCGCAGGCAGTCGCACAAACACTGTGCCACATCGTCTGTCACATCTGAAAACAGATGTGTACATACCTACATCACACCTTTATTCCTTGCGGGGTAGGCAGAGCGTCAACGGCCGTAAAAATACCGTCGTTGTCGCCACGTCTGACAAATATTTGAGGGCCGTTTTAGCTATTGTTGTGTATCGCTATAGTGACAGGTTGTCAGCCTGTCGCCTAAAATTGCAATACACATGACACCCTCGAGTATTGTGTAGAACTGCCTTTACGATGAGCAGCGCGTACGCTCCCGGAATAGCGCTATCGCATTTATCTAATGTGATTATTTTGCAATATTTTATTACATATTGTAATTCGAAATTAATTTGTAATTGGTGGTAGACAGAGCTTGATTGTAATAGAGACTCTAAATCCGGTAGTAGGTTTTCGATAGTCGAAATTGATTAAGTATTCTATATAACAAGGTACAGGTAATTTAATATTGATCTCTGCTCAGGAGGTAATATAACTTCTACTGATACCACCTGATACTAGCGGCCCGTCAGTTGTTTTACCTGTTGCAACTCATTTTCCTGTGGGAATAGGACCTTTTCTTAAAAACTCTCTTGAATCACTCTTTCTTCTTTTAAATATCGCATCTAAATCCGTTGCGTGGTTTAGATAGAGCGGTGTCCATGGCAGAGGGTCACAAAAAGCGACTTTATTTAATACCATGTACTGTTATTGACATTATAGCAATAGTTTTTTGCATTATTGTTTAATATCTTAGATATTTATACTCTTACTCATACATTAACAAGTTCTTACTCAGTAGTGCATCAGATTGTATTTGGAACAGAATTAGGGAACCTATTTTTAAACACTCTATTTATATGAAACTTTCGCCTACTTGAATACCTTGATATAATGAAATAGCTAGGTATTTTATTATGTTTATCATCTTCCTGCCCTTATCCCAAATCAATTGGGGTCGGCGCAACATGTTTTGTTAGAACATAAAATCATGTAGCAAAAGGATTTGGCTATGTTTTATGACCGGCCGCCTGCCTGACGTCAACCCTCCATAGTCAACAGATATTCACCTGAGGTCAAAAAGTCTACGTCGCGTCGTCGTCTTTTACGAAACGCCCTAAGTAGACTAAGGGTGGCAGTATTCTTAGCCACTGCCACACGGTGTATTATTTTATGTTATAGGTATTTATTTTAATTACGGGCGGCGTACTTTGGGTCAACGCGATCTGTCGTCTCACTAAATTTGATGTCGATTGGTCTTAAACTGACGAAGTTATAGGTATGAGGGCGCGGCATATAGACAGACAGACAGACTTGACGAAATGATAAGGGTTTCTAGTAGAATACGAAACCCTAAAAATTACACGGTTTCGGGGTTCGAAAGGAGAAGGAGCTAGCGGTGTCCATGATACACAGAAACACAAACATAAAAACCCAAAATCGTCGATACTTATGTTTTAGGCTCAGTCCTACGTACCTACTTTTTACTGTAAGGCGATCTAAGAAGTAAACTTAGTAAATCAGGTCACATTGCGGATGCGGTAACCGCTACGGAGTTCATATGATATTTCTCGGCGTCCAGTTTCTACCCAAGTTAAGTAGTACTGTACTGCTGTGTAGACTACATAGCATCTACTTAAAGTAGACAGCAGCGCAGGCAGGACATAGGCCTCACACGTCGAAATTTGGTACCTATATTCATATAGGTACTTCTGTTTAGTTTTCGTATAAAATGGGCGCGCGGTGCTGGCAACACTGCTCTGTCATTGTCACGTCCTCTGCCGTCGCCCGCATCGTTGATGCGAATTTTAATTATAAATGGTGTAATTTAG
Organism: Phthorimaea operculella; assembly: GCA_024500475.1. Taxonomy (NCBI): domain Eukaryota; kingdom Metazoa; phylum Arthropoda; class Insecta; order Lepidoptera; family Gelechiidae; genus Phthorimaea; species Phthorimaea operculella. The sequence goes on along the minus strand of JANFCV010000312.1, from coordinate 70,261 downwards.
TGTGCTTTCGGTTTTCTCGTGTGGTTTTCCCTGTTCGGTGGGGAAGTGAACCAAGTGATTTTGGTTCCGGCGCTTTGATTGAGAGTCACGCGACCGCCGGCAAAATATAACCTCACTTTTCGTTGGCTCGCGTCGTGGCTGCCGATAGCTACGTATTTTAATTATAAATGATTGGAGGCCAACGGGGCCGATTTCTCATTCGGAGAGAAATCTTTTAGTTATTTTGTGTTAAAAAACATTATGTGATGTCGAACTGTGAACTATAGTGCAAATTGGAGGAAAGGAGTTCGAGAACGAGCGGATGTTCCGGTGCCGTGAGTTTAGGTTATTCCTATTCCTGTGCTCCTCAAATATCCTGAATACCTGATTCCTGTCATACTTAAACTCACAAAGAAACGGCGTCATCGTTCGCTCGGTAAGCAATTCGTTGCTGGGCCCTGTTTAAGTAGATTTTGGAAACAAGAATTTCTCGGCCGGAAACTTTCCGGAACAAAATTCTCTCATTAAATTTATTTTATTTAGCTATAGTAAAGAGCACTACGAATCGTAGTCAAATGTTGTTCCGAGGCTGATCGACCATTTAGTTTTAGATTTTAAGATAACTTTAATTTGCTTCCACTGCGCTAAGATCAGCTTCGGAATCAAACAACTTCAGTGTGTTAAGTCGAAGATGTTGTCTTACGGATATTCGGGGCAGTATAAGTAATACAAGTACTGAGCAGAGCTGATAATAGTAGGGGAGAGTAGACAGTCAATAATTTGTGAGTTTAAAGTCCAAAGAACATACATATTACATTTATCACGCGTACAGCGCTACCCTCGCGGGGTACGCAGAGCGTAAACGGCTGTAAAAGGGTCATTTACGTCTGACAAAAGTTCGAGAGTCATTCAGAAGACTGTGTATCGCGACAGTGACAGCCTGTCGCCTGAAATTGCAATACACATAAACTCTCGCTTTTTACATTACCCACGGGTAAGATACCTATGCGGTGAACCCGGGTTAAAGTCCCGGCGGCCACAAACGAATTTTTAAATTTTCTCATTTTCTAATTTATGATTGCACCAGACCAGCAGCGTTTTCAACCTGTTAATCCCAATGACCTTGGGCTGAAGCACGGGGTACCTGATCCCAGAGTACCACAGTGTGCGCACAACCGGTCCGCTACACAGCGCGGGAGACGGTACGCAAAAACATACGATCTGTAATGTCTGACGAAGGTGGTTTTGGTGTTCATTGATGTTGTATCTCTTGATTTAAGAGCTTCGCTCTTGTCGGTGGAGTAATTTATCCAATCTGCTCTCAATTGAGCCTTCTTCTTGATTTCTTTATACGAAACGACGCCTATCTTCTCCTTGACTTGGTCCATGTACGCACGTCTTGGTCGTCATTCTCTCTTCTTCCCTCAATCCTCCCAGGTAGTTGTGTCAATAAGGATAACATTGAAGCAAATGGCACTCGACTAGTTTAAATATGTATAAGCTTTTTTATATGGGTGGTAGACAGACAGACTTTATTGCTCACATTAAAAGCATACAAACAAGAACAGAAACAAACAACATAATACAAGCAAAGGTGTTAGTTTGTTGGTTGTATCTATTATGGGTAACTTTACTAGGTAAAATGGATGGGTTCATGGGTAGAATTCACTGCCTGGTGAAAATAGATAATCAAAATGTTGAGAAGAGAGAATCGATGGAATGAAAGAATCTTAGTTCTGTCTGGGCCTACAGAATGTTTTACTCAAGCCGAGTACAAACTTCTGACCTAAGCATGATTACAACAGAAAACGTACGAAATCTTAACAAACTTTAGGCACTCGTGCAAGTGAAAAAACGTTAACCAATCCTACTCTGAAGAAAAGGAACATTTGCACCAATAAAAACTAAAGCAAAAAGGTTTTTTAAAATAATGTATCGTCCGCCTACCTGAGCGTTTCGCCTGGTAAAACCATTATCCCACCCAAAACATAAATGTGAAAGGCTGCCAAGTTCGATAATATTGGAATGCTTCGCCTATAAAAGAAGTGAGATCTAAATAAGTACCAAGTTCCATACACAGACCTCAGTTAAAAATAGTTACAGGAATGCACACTTGATTTTCCGCAGTTTGGAAAGAAGATTCTGATTAAATATCATATTAAATACCTAAAATTCTAATACTTACAAAAACGCAAACCTGTTTTTTCAGCAGTTTCCTTATAACATTTTTTCTGTACTTTTAATGATATAACTTGCAAGTTTTCACACACTTTGTTATAAACCTACTAAACGCAATGAGTCAAGTATATAATTTTCTATTAAAACTTGCCAAGTTATATCATTACAAAGTACAGAAAAAATGTTATTAGGAAACTGCTGAAAAAACAGGTTTGCGTTTTTGTAAGTATTAGAATTTTAGGTATTTAATATGATATTTATTCAGAATCTTCGTTCTAAACTGCGGAAAATCAAGTGTGCATTCCTGTAACTATTTTTAACTGAGGTCTGTGTATGGAACTTGGTACTTATTTAGATCTCACTTCTTTTATAGGCGAAGCATTCCAATATTATCGAACTTGGCAGCCTTTCACATTTATGTTTTGGGTGGGATTTCATTTATTTTTGTAAGGAGTATTTTCTTTTTTTCTTATGATTAAGTTAGTTAAGGAAATGTCTCATTTATACTAATTTTCAGATTTTTGAATATGGACTATATGAACTATGGTTTTTACAAAGAAATGGACTAGTTTTATTTTTATTTAATTTTTCTACGTTTGCGTGGCAAAGGAAACTTTTTTGTTTTGTCATTTTGTATGCTGTCTTGTACGACTGACACGCTAGAGCGCATTGCCCATTCAATATCTTGGATTTATTTTACACGTTTTCTATTTACTGATAAGCTTACCAAGTCAGGGCGGTATATTGTACGTAGCCGGTTATATTAAATTTTTACTTTACTTTGACTAAATAACAAACCTTAGTAACGAATTTTAGGTCGGTACGACCATTGGAAGATATAGATATTTTTTTTTGTTTTAGTTCCTTAGGGGTATGAATTTACACCTTCATTATTTTTAAAACCGACTCACACTTGGCCATTTTCAGATTTTTTCCTTTACCTTGACCTAAAGACCTACCTCCTTGCCAAATTTCAAGTCAATACGACCATTGGAAGTGGTCTAGGTTTTTGATGAGTGAGTCAGTCAGTCAGTCAGTCAGTCAGTCAGTCAGTCAGTCAGTGAGTGTATAGTAAAAATAGCGATTTTCTGACGTCAATATCTCAAGACCTACAATAGGTACATTAATGAAATTTTGTATTTTAGATAAGTAAGTAGATCTCGACAGATACTAGAAATTTCATATGCGTAGATAAAATAGATTTTGAGTTATAGGTGGGTCGAACTTGGCCCGAAATGGTTCGTGTAATATAACCCACGGCCGGTGTGTCGGTTCTTTGCTCGAACTTGGCGGACACACTGCCGTGTGTCTAGATCCCGACAAAAAGCATTCAACTTGGAGCGTGAAATCGGCGCACAAAAGTAGGTAAGACGATTTGAAAAACCAAAACATCGTCGCGAGATATTTGGAGTTTATACTTATAGGCAGATCTGACATGCCAAATAAGCACTACAACTTTGAGCTAAAAACTACACCATCATTATATCGTATGGCAATCGCTGCTTGAATGGATCTTACGTCTATGTCCACTGGGTTGATCACATGGGTTTTACATACTATATAAAATACCTCAAACATCATCCTTTATGAGCGTAAGCAACTATGGCCAGGCATAAGCCTTGCGCGGATGAAGGTCCTAAGACAAGACAGGTTTCATGGTTGCGTAGACTTGACCTAGGTATCTTTTTACCTGTTGTGAATAAGGCCCAACTGAATTATTTTTGTTAGAATCGCAGCTCTTCACTGAACTTAGGTACTTGGTTTGCTGGAAAAATAGGGCTCATATGCATATACAAGGTTAGTCGTTTTAAACATTTATAAATAATACGGGCGCACGGTTTGCGTCGACCAGCTAATCATAAACCTGAACTTGAACTGTACGGGAGATACATGCTCAACGAAACTACAATAAACAGGTATTTTTTACAAGTACTTACTTACCTACGAAGTCAATGTACAGTGAACTAGTCTCCTACAGGAGAACTCGCTTATCAGGTTGTAGCATTTTTAGATGAGACTATAAGTTTTTAAGTTTTATAGATACTTACTCATAAGGTAGGTAGGAACTTAGAGCAAAGTATGTAGTCAAGGTATAGTAGTATTAAAGTACAAAGTCAATGTATAGTAAACTAGTCGCCTACAAGACAACTCGCTTATCAGGTTGTACCGGCCGGCTCAGTGTTTTTGCCCGCTAATTACCTACGCGCTAGGTTAACTATTATCCCGGCCTTTAGCACTAGCTGGATGTGATATTACAAGCATTCTGTGATAAGACTATACGTTTTTTAGTTTTATAAATACTTATAAAGTAAATAGGAGCATAGAGCAAAGTATGTAGTCAAAGTATATTAGTATTAAAGTAAGTACAAAGTCAATGTATAGTAAACTAGTCGCCTACAAGACAACTCGCTTTTCAGGTTGTACCGGCCGGCTCGGTGTTTTTGTCCGCTAATTACCTACGCGATAGGATAACTATTATCCCGGCCTGTAGCACTAGCTGGATGTGATATTACAAGCATTTTGTGATAAGACTATAAGTGTTTTAGTTTTATAAATACTTATAAAGTAGGAGCATAGAGCAAAGTATGTAGCCAAGGTATAGTAGTATTAAAGTACAAAGTCAATGTATAGTAAACTAGTCGCCTCGCTTACCAGGTTGTACCAGCCGGCTCAGTGTTTTTGCCCGCTAATTACCTACGCGCTAGGATAACTATTATCCCAGGTCTTCGTCTTTTAACACTTGCAGGGTAAGTGATATTTTAGGCCTTTTGAGATAAGACTTGTCTGGGGGCGAAGTCTACTAAATTGAAATACTTTCAGTTGAGTGTCGATGGCATGTCAGTTGGATTGTTCATGGTTTTGGTAGTTCCGTATTCTGCTAACAGTTTTTAGTATAGAAAATTACAGTGGCAATGGAATGTCACTTCACTCGAGTGTCGCTGGCATTACAAATTATAAAAGACTGGGGGTTCTGGTGTATTTTACGTAGAGCTAAAATAGATTTAGCTTACATAAATGATTGCTTCGCTAGGCTATCATTTATACGGGGTGTAAGGAACTGTGTAACGAAACTTTGCAGGCGTGCTCAGACCATGAAACTGAACAACTTAACTAATAGATTACTCTAACTTAACCCAGGGTAAATACGATACCGAAAAAGCATACGGTGAAAACTCAATCATGAGCAAATAGGTACTAGTGTAGAGATTAACGTCGCAGCTATTCGGATTGAGCCAGCAAGCTGAAAATCGCCATGTAGGTACTTTTTGAATTACTCTTTAAAAATATAGGAGGTCAAAATGTACCTACATGGCGATTTTCAGCTTCTTGGCTCAATCCGAATAGCTGCGACGTTAAGCTCGTTTCGGAGGCCAAGATCCTCTTTGGGTCGCTGAGTCAGCGGAGTTCGTTAGTTAGTTAGGTCAAGAAGTACCTAGTTCAATTTTTCAGCTTCCTGGCTGAATCCGAATCATCATCATCATCTTCCTGCCCTTATCCCAATTACTTGAGGTCGGCGCAACAAGTTTCGTTGAACACAAAATCGTGTTGCAAAAGGATTTGGCTGAATTTTACGACCGGCCACCTACCAGACGTCAACCTTGTCCTTGGGAATTCCTTTGTGGTGGATTATCCGCCACCATACGGATGACCCTGGCAGTTTGGGTCGGGTTTATCCCTCGGTTGCCTCTTACGACTGGCTGAATCCGAATATGTAGTTATAATCGACTGTTGGGTTGACGTTATTCCCTACGCTTTTTTTCCTCAAAAGGGCGCGAGTGGCGCGACAAAGGTCTTCGAACTTTTACGATAAAGGCTGTTCGTACACAAATAATTATCCTTAAATATCTATATTATATATTTGCCGTGTGATGCCGGCTTAGAATAGCATCACCCCATTTCTTTCCTGTGGGTGTCGTAAGAAGCGACTAAGGACTTGAGGGTATCATGTGTATTGCAATTTTAGGCGACAGGCTGACAACCTGTCACTATAGCGATACACGACAATAGCTAAAACGGCCCTCAAATATGTGTCAGACGTGGCGATAACGACCGTACTTTTACGGTCGTTGACGCTCTGCCTACCCCGCAAGGGATAAAGACGTGATGTATGTATGTATGTATGTAAATATCTACATCGACCAAAAATAACTTTTAGTCCTCTGTTTCATCTGATTTTTATTTAACATACTACGTACATACATATATCACGCCTAATGCCTTGCGGGGTACGCAGTGTTAACGGCGGTAAGAAAGGACCATTTACACCACGGATTTTTAACTGAAAAAAAAAATAACTCATAACCGCAGCCGGGTTTTGTTTTTTAATAATTATGCTTGTACCTGCCACGCTAGACTGGTAGTCGCGTTATTACTTGAGTTTCCGTACCTACAAACTCTGTGAGGTCAATAGCTTAGGTTTTTTACTCACATTAGATAAGAATCAGACGAAACAGAGGACTAAAAGTTATTTATAGTCTGTGTAGATATTTGATACTACTGGTTTGCCGTGAGATGCCGGCTTAGAGTAGAATCACCCCATGTCTTTGCTAGTAAGGGAGTTGAGAATAGCTGATGTATATTTTTGGAAAACTTCCAAAATTTCACCGCAGGCGGGATTCGAACCTGCGACCTTCGGCATCAGTACTGCCGACGCCCTAACCAACTAGGCTACGGCGGTTCTAATCGAGCCCGCGAAATTATGGAAGTATATCTTGTCCACTATCGCGTGGATGGGTTCCATCTACCGGGATAGTTTTGCAACTAATTCCCAGCGACTAATTCATTCTTTACAGATTGAATGTAGTCAAAGCGATGAAAACCCGCGATAAATTGAATACCAAATTTTAAAACACTTCTCGTGTTAGGTAAACAATTTTTGGAAAACTTCCAAAATTTCACCGCAGGCAGGATTTGAACCTGCGACCTGCGGCATCAGTACTGCCGACGCCCTAACCAACTATAGTAGCCCAGTTGGAAGTTTTCCAAAAATTGTTTACCTAACACGAGAAGTGTTTTAAAATTTGGTATTCTAGATGTATATTATTTAGGTTACAGGCTGAAAACCTGTCACTATGGTAATACACAGTCTTCTGAACGACTCTCAAACTTTTCACAAATGAAAATAATAGAACAAACAATGGCACTGTTAGTGCATTAAAAATCCCAATTGATCGCAAATTTTTGTCAGACGTGGTGTGAATGGCCGTTTTTTAAAAGCCGTCTACGGTCTGCCCACCCCGTAAGGGATAGAGGCGTGATATATGTTTGTGTATATGTCGCAGTACGATGGCAGAATTAGGTTTTTGGCCAAAAACCTAGGATTCTGGCCAAAAAACTAGGGTTTTGGCCGAAATCCTAGATTTGTTTAGTATAATGGCTTTTTTTGCATTTCGTGGGAAATTCTTCGTCTTCGAGTGGTACAATAAGTCGCCCAACGACCCTATAAAACCTGGTATTAGAGTTTTTAAACCGCCTACTGCAAGGAGCAGGCATCTAACAAGGTTGTGTAACGACCGCCGTCTAAGTGATCATAAAGAGCAATCGGGACCGACGGCTTAACGTGTCCGTGTAGTTCGGGCTTATACACCTCGAAAGGCAGGAGGTAGCATTGGACGTTCTGGAGGGTGGGAGGTAGCGTCAAACGCTCTGGAGAGCGTGGGTAGCCTCGGACACTCTGGAGGTTGTAAGATGACGGGCGTTGGATTTTCTGGGGGTCGGACGCTACCTCCTGGTCTCCAGGGCGTCCAACGCTACCATTAATCCTCTAGAGCGTTCAGTGGTACGTCCTGCTCTTATGGTGTCTGATGGTCCCCCCTGCCCTTCAGGGAATCCGAGGCAATCCTGCTGTTCAGACTGTCTGATGTTACCCCGTCCTTCAGGGTGTCCATTTACGGTGTCCAAGTCTACCCTCAAAAGATCAGAGGGAGGTGCATAAATTACCTCTCCACTCCTCGTTCCCCCGAACCACACGGGCACGGTAAGCCGTCGGTCCCGATTGCTCTCTATCACTTAGACGGCAGTCGTTACACAACCATGTTAGATGCCTGCTACTTGCAGTAGGCGGTTGAAAACTCTGATACCAGGGTCCATCGGCTCGTTGGGCGACTTGGTGTACCACTCGAAGACGAAGAAGTTCCCACGAAATGCAAAAAAAGCCGTAATACTATACAAATCTAGGATTTCGGCCAAAATTCTAGTTTTTTGGCCAAAATCCTAGGTTTTTGGCCAAAAACCTAGATCAGTTTAGGACGATGGCCGAAGGAAGTCTACGATTCTGCCATATGCCGGCTTTTGGCCAAAAACCTAGGTTTTTGGCCAAAAACCTAATTCTGCCATCGTACTGCGACATATATATGTAATGTATCGTTGAAAGGTTATCGCAGGTACACCTACATATTTATGTACATAGTAGGCTATCTGTTTTGCTGGTTTTGCCCGTAAATAATGATAAACTGACAATGTACAATTAATAAGCTTTCCTTGAGGTATTCTAGAGTTTATCTCAAGTTCACTTGAAGAATTTCCAATGTAATTACGCCCACCCAGTTCAAGTAGTCACTCCGATCTAATTATAAGCTCATTGATTTACATTTAGTATCTATTAGAGTACGATAACTTTTAGAGTATCAAAACAACAGGACGGTTTAATACCACTATTAGTTACTTAGTTTTAGCTTAGGTCAGATTCAATACACTTGACTTCAACTCTACCTAGATAGTGGCGGATTAATCCTAGTACAAACTAAGCAATCTCTCCCCGTGTGGGTAGTAAAAGGCGACCGAGGGATAAAACCGACCCAAACAGCCAGGTCCACCCGTATGGTGGCGGTTAATCTACCACAAAAGCACTCCCAAGGAGGGTTGACGTCTGGTTGGCGGCCGGTCGTAAAATTAAGCCAAATCCTTTGCAACACGCTTTTGTTTTCAACAAAACGTGTTGCGCCGACCCCAAGCAATTGGATTAAGGGCAGAAAGATGATGATGGGGGCCAGAAGAAGCGCCAAGACACCTTGACCGTTCTTTTTCTAATGTTCACGAGGCAAGAGTTTTAGCTGCTCTTTCTCCCGTTTTATTAAGAGTGAAATGTCAATCTTGCTTCGCTTCCGTTACTTGACTTCTGATTTACAGATAGAGTGCCTCACAGGCGTGTATTGTCTAGTCTAGGGCACCAAGTATTCTTAATCCGCCTCTGCACTTAGCTTGGGATATAAAACAACGCAACCCCCAAGCTGTCAGTATCTGCGGTCTGTCTTCTGTCTATACTGGGTGTTACAAAACAACCAATAAAGCTGAAAGGAGGTCAAGGTACCCGTGAAACTGAACAACTTTCCCCATAGAACATGGGTCGAAATATAAAAAAAAAATTTGGACCTCCCATACAAAATGAACTCATTTGTATGGGAGTTTTTACGGGTTGTTTTGTAACACGGTGTATATACAGGGTGTTAGGGACGGTGTACCGAAAACTTTGCAGGCATGATTAGACCATCTAACTGACCAACTTTTACTATGGAGCCAATGGTGGGAAACGATAAAAAATTTTACCTCCCGTAAAAAATTCGCGATCAGCTGACTGACTTTATATGGGAAGTCGAAATTTTTTTCAGAACTAGCTAGAGCCCAGGATCAGAATCCTTGGATAGAGCCAGAAAATCTACTGCCTCTACCGGGACCTTGGAGGTCCAAGGTCGTCACCCTTCGTAGAGCGTATCATGCATGTGTATCATAACGTAACACCAGCTGGTGGACCGAGCTCGCACGGTTTTTGTTATTTCTGGAGTCTATTTCTACTTTCGCGTGGTTCTAGCCTGATGTGCTGCGAGCCTTTTTACCAGACGGTTAAAAGGTTTTTTGTACGGTTATGTTTTTCGAGAGTATGTATGTATATTTATGTATGTACGTAGTGTACGTATCCAGAAATTCGTTTCCACGGGCTACATCCCAAACGGGAAGGCAGATCTTGACATGTGAGGTGTCGTTAGATTCGTCTTAGCAGCGTCAGTGACACAAACTATATAAAAATTCATGAATTCAAGATGGCGGATTTTATCGCAAAATACAACTTTGATATTACCGGACTCGGGTTTTTGTTTTTTCATACATCTGTTTGTGTCAATTTCTACAAAATGCATTTTCTACTTTATGTACGCAACGCAAGTTCTGGGCATATCTCTTCAAGTAGGTAGGTACAATAAGATTCAGTTGATGTTGATATCGAACACGTGCGCTATCAAAGCTCGCATTCAGAAACTATACACGTTATACATACATGCACTCCTTGTATGGATAGCTATTAGAACTGTCTACTCTAAATGGGAAACAGTAAACATACAAGTATAGTGCTTGCTATTATTATGGAGTCCGAAACAAAACTTATATTATTGTTTTGATCGGGAATATTACCGCGGTAAGGTTTTCGATTACCTCGATATTTACGAGTAGTAATCCTGTTCATAACAAAATATAAGTGGCGTAAATAACCGCGAAAATCTAAAAGCATATTTCGCAGCAAAAGATTTTTTCGAGAATGTCTAAAATAAATAGTCCGTATCTTAAAACAATAAAAATAAAAATTATTTTAACGCACTATCACTTTCATTAATTAATTAATTATTAAACCAATAATCATTAATTAACATATTTTTCAATATGTCCTTAATAAGTTTTAATAAATGAGTCCATTAACTTTCATATAGGTACATACATACATACAACCATACATAGGTATATGACGCCTATGTCCCTTGCGATATTTTCTTACGGGGTACTTTCATATTATACTCTACATTTGTAGAACATATTGTCGCGAGCAAGTCGCGAGTAAACAACTAGATTTATCTACAAAGTTAAGTCGTATTTTGATCATTTAATCCACAGCCTGTACTTTCCAAAAAATAATACCTATTAATAGTACCGGCAGTTTTGTAATGAAGATACTACTATTGGCGCCCCACGCGCCGTTTCCCTAATTCGTGCCCTTGTCTTGATAAGTTTTTCTTTTCAGTCTTTGGAATGTGTTATTAGCCTCTGTTGTCAACAGAATATTGTGCCAATCTGCTAGAGTGATTCTTAATCCAAATATAAGTTGCAAACAAACGTAAAGCCCCACCTCGGAGCCAATCGGCCAATTGATTTGATGTAAACGACCTATTTACGGCTCGGCCGCGTGAGTTGTGAACATCAACACTCAACAGATATGAACTTATGAACATCTGGTATCCGAATCAAATTCTTTAGCGAAGCCGATAGCTATTTCCATGCTAGTTAGTACGAGCGTTATATTCTTTGTAGTATTGGGAAGAAGAATGATACCAACAGATGCGTGAATATATTGTCAAACTAAAAAGGTTACATAGATATAATAGGCACATGATTAGGTCATACCTTACAGCTATAGCTATACCTACTATACTACATCTTGAGAATTTAGAAATGTTTAAATTAACTTCAGAATTTAGGAATGTTTAAAACTGTTTAAAAGTAATCGTTTTTACCCGACTGCCTCAAAACGAGGGCTATGCGCGTTTCAAATGTGGTGTGGTGTAGTCGGCGGCGTCTCGTCTGTTTCATACATTTTACATGGAAACTGTTTCAAGCGTCTTCGCGATGTCGCATGTCTCGGTCTCATATCTTTAGTCTCGCCTGTGGAGACCTTAGACTATTGAGATAACGACTCAATCTTCCCGTACACTATTTACTGTGATTTGTGCATCAGTCACTGTCAATTGTTCGATTCGCCCCCTCTGTGATGTGTAAATTGTCTAACAACAATTGCGACACTACTTGAATCCATGTCTTATATTGTGTAGTCATCGGGCCTCACCATCATCATCATCATTGGCCTCATACGTCTGTGACAGATGATTTATTCAGTGTCTGAGGCAAGATTTTTCATGGCTGTATAAGCCGATACGGGAGCGGCATGACTTTCTGCACGCTGTACAAACGAAGGTGGAATTGGAGACTGGCACATGCATGTTTAGATGTCGTTTTTGCCTTTTGTTTGCGAGAACAGCGAACCAGGCATCATCGTGAGCTTTATGCCCATCAAACACACGCTTTCTCCATTCATCCCTATTGGATGTCTCACGTCTCCGTCTCATATCTTTAGTCTTGCCTGTGGAGAAACTATTGAGATAACGACTCTATCTTCCCGTACACTATTTACTGTGATTTGTGCATCAGTCACTGTCAATTGTTTCATTCGCAAATCGCCTCAGCGATTCGCCCCCTCTGTGATGTGCAAATTGTCTAACAACAATCGCGACACTACTTGGAATCCATGTCTTATATTCTGTAGACATCAGGGGCCTCACCATAAAACAGTTAGATGAGCGTTGAACGCGTTTGTAGCGTTTTTTACCCGACTGCCGCAGGAGGGCTATGTTTTTCGAGAGTATGTATGTATGTATGCATGTAGACAAGAAATTCGTTTTCACTGACTACGGTCAAAACGGCTGGGCGGATCTTGCTTGACATGTGAAGTGTCAGACATCTGTCAGATAAGTGATCGTCGGCCGTCATCGATGCAATGCGCGTTTAATGTGTGTAGCCGGCGTCTCGTCTGTTTCATACATTTTATATGAAAACGGTTTCATGCGTCTTCGCGATGTCGCACGTCTCCGTCTCATATCTTAATCTCGCCTGTAGAGCTGGGGCCTTAGACTATTGAGGTAACGACTCCATCTTCCCGTTCACTATTTACTGTGATTTGTGCATCAGTCACTGTCACTGTCAATTGTTTGATTCGCAAATCGCCTCGGCGATTCGTCCCCTCTGTGATGTGCAAATTGTCTAACAAGGATCGCGACCCTACTTAAATCCATATCTTATATTGTGTCGACTTTGTGAATTTGTTCCCAGTCTGGTTAGGACATTGCAGGCTGAACCACCTGATTGTCCGCAAGTAAGATGGGTTCCGTGCTTCGGATGGGCACGTTAAGCCGTCGGTCCCGGTTGCTGTCTATGATGGCGGTCGTTACACAACCATGTCAGAGGCCTGCTACTTGCAGTAGGCGGTTGGAAAACTGACACCAGGGTTCATCGGGTCGTTGAACGACTCGGTGTCCCACAAGAAAAGAAAGAAAGATTGAGATAACGACTCAATCTTCCCGTACACTATTTACTGTGATTTGTGCATCAGTCACTGTCAATTGTTTGATTCGCAAATCGCCTCGGCGGTTCGCCCCCTCTGTGATGTGCAAATTGTCTAACAAGGATCGCGACCCTACTTTAAATCCATGTCTTACCTATATTGTGTAGTGATGTCTACACCTCCCCACAAAATACCTAGACGAGCGTTCAACGCGTTTGTAGCGTTTTTTACCCCAATGACTGCCTCAGGACGGTTATGTTTTTTGAGAGTATTTATGTATGTATGTAGACAAGAAATTCGTTTTCACTGACTACGGTCAAAACGGCTGGGCGGATCTTAACTATGAGGTGTCGATAGATTTGTCTCAGTAGCGCGAGTGACACTGGCTATATTAAAAATTCATAAATTCCATGGCGATTTTTTATCGCAATATACAATTTTAAAATTATAGCAGTCGGGTTTTTGTTTTTTAATACATCTGCTTGTTGTATGAAATTTTCCTTTAGGACCAAAATGTTGAATTCCTTTATTTCAAACACGCGTAAACACTTGTCTAACTTTTTTGTTCTACGAAGATAGATTTTGTACAATAAATCTGTAATTGCAATGTTTGGGTCAGCAAAATGATCTGTACCTTTGTCTCGCTAAGTTAAGACAAAGCTAACGGCAGACCTTGAGAACCAACTAGTAGTGTGTAGTGTAGTGCAGACAGTGCAGTCAACTATACTCCGCCTCAGAGCAAGAAAGTGTTTCGAGAGAACTCTACGACCTACCTACAATGAAACCATGAACAAGCAGTTGTATTAAAAAACAAACTAAATAACCGCCATCTTAAAATTATGAATTTTAAATATGGTCAGTGTCACTCACGCTGCTAAGAAGATTCTAACGACACCTCACATGTCAAGATCCACCCAGCCGTTTGGGCTGTAGCTCGTAAAAACGAATTTCTGGATACATACATACATACTCTCTAAAAACATAACCCTCCTGAGGCAGTCGGGTAATAAATTAGATTCTGAAACTGGTCTGTACCTACTATCTAATAGTAATTATATGTAAAATCTCTTGGCAAACTTAGAGCGTCCTGATTTGAATTCAGACAGTAAAATTCAAAATTAACGGACAACATTTGTGTTGTGTGCCTTAATACCGCAAATCTGGTTGCCACTAGTTTTTCCTGTCCTTGTTCTGCTCTCTATATAACTCATGTAGTCCCTAGTCTTACATCGAATGCAATCCCGAACGAATTAGTAAAGCAGCGCTATCTAACGGTCCAGACACATTTAATGTTCGTCATCGACACGCAAGGAGAAGAAGCGTATCTAAACGACTCTGCATAACCAGTAGTATAATTATTGGAAAACTTGCACATTTTTCCAGGCAGGCAGGAAATTTACTAAATTTTTTATACCCAACACGGGAAGTGTTTTAAAAAAATTGAGGTTTAATAAACAGTATAGTAGAGTTCCATCTGATAAATTCCTTTACTCCGCATGCTTTAAACACGTGTTGAAATGAAGCATATGCTATAGTTTCAACTAGGTATGAATCTGTAAAGCTTGTGTTGATTGCAATGTACTTTACAAGAATTACTATCAAAGATTATCCTATAGACTAGGTTTGTTTGTTGTACTGTGTGAGATTATGTTTAGTCTGTGTGCTAAAAGTATCTTTCATAACTTTCGTTGCTTTACATAAAAAATACTAAGGGTTTTTAACAAACAAAATGCATGTGACGGACGTAAAAACTACCTGCGTGAATCCAGTTCTTGCTAAAATTAGAAATGTTTTGATTCCTATATACGAAGGAATATTAAACGTGGTATTATTACCCTGAGTTTCACGAGCAGCACATTCTGCCTCTCTTCAGAGACACCGATTCGTCCAACAATCAGATGAACCCTGGTGTCATAGTTTTTCCACTGTCTACTACATGTAGCAGGCTTCTGATATGAATGTGTGTAGGTAACGACCGCTTCGCCGTCTAAGTAATAATCATAGACAGCAACAGGAACCGACGGCTCAACCTGCCCTCCGAAGCAACAAGGAACCATCTTTCTTTTCGGACAATCAGATGGTTCAGTCTGCAATGTCCTAACAAGACTCGGAACAAATTCACAAAGTGATAAATGCACATCGATAATCGAAATCGAACCCGGAACCTTCTGTGTCGCAGGAAGTCGCACTGCCACTGCGCCACATCGGCCATTGATTCTTCAATAAAGGTATAGGTTGCTGTGTTGCTGATACCTAGTATTCCAACTTCATAGAAACATAAACTTCTATTAATCGCCTCAATTTGCGTTTTAAACTACTCAGTGCTAACCGTAAGCACAAATTAGGAAGACGGCGTAGTATAGTGCTTTTCAATTGGTCAAGGTCGTTTGCCCCTTGATTTGAAATGGTGCAGTGCCACAGAATTAATAACAGTAATACAGTACAGCAGTGCAGTTTTAGCGTTAATATAGCACCAGCCGGTGAACCGAACTTACTCGGTTGTTCAATAGATGGCGATCCTTAAAAATCCTAGGATTTCGGCCGAATTCATTTAAAGTTCGTTACGTCATACAAATGAAAAACTGCACTTCAGTCGGGTTATACATGAGTTGAAGAGCTTGAAAAACTTCATGTGAAATGATAACGTCACACGTAAACTTGTCGCAAAACTACTTTTGGTTTAAAGATAATAAGTATTTTCTGCGCAATAAAATTAAACGTATTTATTGCAGCAGTAGCTCCATCTATTTTCGTAAAATGGCGAATCGGTTTTTACAAGGAAATTTGATGACTTAAAAATTATTATTAGTGTTTTGCGAAAATGTTATGTACCCATGGATGGACTCCCCATCAAGTTTTTTAATCAGACTTGTGTCTCCTTTACAGACATAACTCCATTGAACTTTTGTATGGAAAACGGAACGCCTTAAGCAACGCGGATTTTTCTTTTCTTTCGGCTATAGTCGAACGAAGTCTACGATTTGCGATTTTCTGAATTTGGCTCAAATCCTAGGAATAGGAATTATCCCGAATTCCTGATTCTGCCATATTACTGCAATATACAGGGTGTACCGGTTATCGTGGTCTACTATAGAAAAAATCTAGACTCTATCCTAACCTACCACGACAGCAAAAAAAAAAAACAATATGTGAAGAAAAAAAATGGACCTTCCATACTAATTTTGCTGCCTGATAGAGCATTTTGTATGGGAGGTTCAATGTTTTTCTTCAAATAGTGAACAATTATTTTTGCCTAATATGGTAGCTGAGGACGTCCAGAGTCTAGATATTTTTCTTTGGACCACGATAACCGGGACACCCTGTATACCTAACGTACAAACAGCAGTGCAGTAAGGGTGAGAATCCACCAGAGCTGTGCGAGTAAAATGTGTCGTACGAGGATGTATAGCTGTGCTGTGGTAATGTGTAGGGGTTTCCACCAGAGCTGTGCGAGTAAAATGTGTCGTACCAGGATGCGTAGCGGAGCTGTCAAAATGCGCATTAATGTGCGGAGCGAGGATGCGTTGCGAAACTGGAAATGTGTGAGCGGGGGGGAATGCGATGTAGTGGAAACCTCGCAACATATTCCTAGCAGCACATTTCTCGCAACACATTCCTCGCTACTCATTCGTCGCAACACATCCTTCGCACACATTTCTCGCTTGTTTTGTATGTAGAATGGCCTCGCTTCGCTCAACCCTATTCCACCAGAGCTGAGCTAAGCGAGGCTAGGAAAATGAAGTGATTCTATTGGTGGATTTTTTCCTCGCACACCGCTTAGCTACCCCGCACAGCTCAGGTGGATTCTCACCCTAAAAGCCAGACGCATCCGTGGTTGAGTCAGCACCAGACCCCCATCATCCAAATTGGATTAATTTATCTCATCCAGAAGATGTTTGGTTAAAATGCCACTCTACATGCAGTTTGGTAGCTAGTCATTTTTCGGGGAGCGTTATTGGGTTTTTTAAAAACTAACTTAAAATAAAAGAGAGCTTAATTAGGTACGTCCAGCCGATTCGGAGGCTGAACATTTAATGAATAAAAATGCATGTTTGATCTTAGGGCTAAGCTTAAAATGCTAACGTAGCGTCTGTGCGCCCACGTCTTTACGGAGAGCACCAGCTCTACCACCCAAGGCGCTATGCAGGTGGACTTCCTGAAATGCAGCGTCGGCTGCCTGCAAGTACATGAGTATGTACTTGCGATATTATGCCTAACCTTCAGGCTCGGACTTGTATGACATGAGGATGTCCATGGTGCATAACTCCTCCCTCACCAAGAGCGAAATTATCAGGGGCATCTGAAGGTTCCTGATGATTTCGCCAATGACTGAAAACCATTGACTTAAATCTAAATAAGACAAATGAAATTAAAACTATAGCTATAAGGACATATAGAACTATGGTAGCTAAACTAACACTTCGTACGCGCAACACATTTTCACTTTCACTTTCCGAATTTTTACTGTTCTGTCCGTTTTTCAGGATGTACGACAGGTGCTTCACATCGTCCAAGTTCACGCCTTTCAGGTTCACCATACCGTTGCTGAAGTCCGTAATGTTGGTTGCTCGCAGCTCTGGGAGAGTCACGATAGGGGTGACTTTATATTGTAGATTCTCGGAAGTAAAACGGAAGTTGCTCAGTCTCGTAGCTCCGACGTAGACAGCACAGCTTTCATCAATGGTTACGACGTAGGTGCCTCGTAGCGGTTCTCTACTAACATCTTCAGAACACTTCTTCGTCAGTACCACGACGTCCTTGCTGAAAAGTATCCAACTCAGAGGGCCGATCCTTTGCAGCTTGATGTCTTCTATGATCACGACGTGAGGGATGCAGAGTGTGAGGTTCTCCTGAAACCTTATCAGTTGCTCTACGCAGGTTTGCTCTGGATATGGAACGAGATCGTCTTCTGTGCATAAGTACTGGTTGATAGCGACTTCTCTACAGGCGCTAGCGAGTGGCAAGAATTTTGGACCTTTCGCCAAAAGGTAAGGGTATTTAGGGATAATTAGGGTTGTTCTATTATCTGATAAAATAGGTAAAGGGTACAACTTGTAATAACTGTAAGTAACATTATCGGTAAGTGGTATTTCCATCAAGTAAGTTATTTGGTTTCCTTTTACATAAGCTTTAACTACCATTGTTCTTTCTATCTTAACTAAATTATTCTTAGAAACTGGGTACATTAAACTATGAGTACCTGAAATTAAATCTAAAATTAACATGAGTTCAGTAGAGTTAACAATAGACTGATGTAGTACTGATACCTTACTGAAAGCTAAAGCTGTTTCAGTTTCACTGAGAGTTAAGTAAATAGACTGAAAGTTAGTTATGAACATAGTGTACATGCCTAATACATAAGTAGAGTAGATAGAGTTATTTTCTTTTGTTGCAATATTTTTGACTATTCTTTCAATTCTTTTTAAACGTTCATCCAAGATCATTGTATTTTCATGTAAGGTTTCAGTGCTATTTATTAAGCTATCCAACATTGTAGAGATTATGGTCATTTTCTTATCAACATGGTTTTGTTTGCCTTGTAACTGTGAAATTAGTTGGTCGTAGCGTATTGCATCATCATGGTCAAGGTTACCGGTGATAAGCTTTATAATAGAGCCTACAGGATTAAGTAGGCCTCGTTTAGATCTTGATTTTGGAACAAGCTGCTGAAACTTCTCTAAATCATTATACATAAGAAACTCTACTTGATCTCGAACACCTCTAAACTCATGTTCAAAAGGTTTACTTATATCTATTAATCTACTAAAATTAATATAACTATCAATATTAAAATTAAGGTCATTCTCTATGCCGGTCAGATCTAATACCTTCACTATGACCCATTTATCTTCCTGTTTGAAAGCCTGTCCTTGCTTCACTGGAAGAATGCCAGGATTTTTCTCAACTTTGTCGAGTTGAAGGCCCAGGGTCATCTTCGGCACTAGTGCCAGGACGGCCAGGTAATACCTGTGGAGGACGTTTGATGTTTTTAATCGGGGCTTTAGTCTCTCTAGTGCCTACCATGACAGGGACTACATTCCGTTTAGTTTTCCCTTTTACTTTTGCTTTGCGATACCTCGGCTTGTCCTTACTTTTCCTTTTATTAACGTCTTTCATGAAAACCGTTTCTCCGTCAGAAAAATCTATGCCTGTTTCACCACCACGCTTTTCTCTAGAATTTTCCTTACTTTGTTGCATCTTTTGGGAAATGAACTTGTACAAGAACTTAGTGCGTTTGGCGTGATCTTTCACTAAGCGTTGTGTGTATGCCTGGTTATAGTTTGCGTTAAATAGTGTGGTAGAGTCAGTATGACCAAAAACTACCTCGAAAGGGGTTAATCCTGTTACAGAATGAATTGTGTGATTGTAGGCCATTATAGAGTATGACATTATAGAGGCCGCGTCAGTACATTTTTGCTCATATTTAGCCAAACGATAAATTTCGATTAAGGTAGAGTGGAATCGCTCGATTATACCGGTTGAATTAGGATTGTTAGGGGTGGTTATGTGCAGCTCTACCTTATGAAAAATTAACATTTCTCTAAGTAGTTCATTAGTGAACTCGGCTCCAGGGTCACAGCTGATTTTTCGCGGGGTGCCATAAAATGAGAAGTATCTCACGAGAGCGCGAACTACTTCTGGGGAAGATCGATTAGAGATTTCTATTGCCTGTCCAAGTTTGCTAAAAGCATCTACCAGGGTCAAGTAATATTTGGCATCTATGGTAAAAAGATCCATGAATATTTCTTGAAAAGGAGCATCCTGTGTTTGAGTTAACTGTAACATGGGTTTTATGGGTTTTCTGTCGTATTTCATTTTGCGACACAGGTCACAGTCATTGAGAATAGCAGATACAGTTTCTTGCATATTATGCCAAAAGTAATTACGTCGGATCCTAACCATGGTTTCTTTGATGCCACGGTGGCACGTCTTGCCTTCGTGAAGTTTTCTAATGATAGCCTCTTGTTCTCTTTCATCTTCCACAAAAATCACTCGCTCTGTACATTCAAAGAATTCTACTGTTCCACTTTTAAAAAGGTTGATAATTACTCTTGCAAAATCTCTACGTAAGTTTTCTGTTTCGAAATAGATAAAATATTTTCCTTTATTCTTAACATATTCCAAGAGGAACTTTTTGATTAATTCTTCGTTATTCTCGGGATAAAATCTCTAATACCTTTTGTTTTGGTCTAGATAGATCTTTAACTTGGGTAGAGTTTTTAAACCAAGAGTACACAATGATTTGGTTTGGTTTGGTGTCTATTGCTTCTCTAAGGATAGGGATGCCATGGGATTCCAGTTCATTACCAGAGTGAGCTGTTTGGGTTCGACTGCTGGACATAGAAGGGACAGGTACATTACATGAGTCTTCATTTTCGAAGGCTAATGTCTCGGGGGCATCGGAAGTTGAATCGCTATGGATACTGATTATGGAGTTTGTGTCACTTACATTGACTGCTAGTGATTTTAGGTCAGGGTCGGAGTCTGAGTCAAGGGCATTTACAGGTATACGCGACAAAGCGTCGGCGTTGGTGTTCTGTTTGCCATTTTTGTAAATAATTTTGAAGTTAAATTCCTGGAGTCGTAGACGCCATCTTGTAAGTTTTGAGTTAGGTTCTTTTAGGGAATCAAGCCAAGCAAGTGGTCTGTGGTCTGTGTATATGTAAAACTGTCGACCGTAGAGATAAGGTCGGAAATGTCGGACTGCCCACACTATAGCCAAGAGTTCTCGCTCTATAGTGCTGTAGCGGGTTTCTGTGTCACTGAGCGTCCTACTAGCATATGCTACGGGTTTGTCTGATCCAACTGGACCTTGGGATAGGACAGCGCCAATAGCAACCGCGGATGCATCAGTTGTCAATATGAAGGGCTTCTCAAAGTCAGGGTATTGCAACAACGGGGCGGTAGTTAATAGTTCCTTGCATTTCTCAAAAGCGTCGATGTATTTTTGGTCAATGATAATTTTGTTACGTTTCTTCAAACATGAGGTCAGTGGTTGAGTCACTTTAGCAAAGTCTCTGATAAAATATAATAGCCAACTAAGCCAAGAAAGCTTTTAATTTGTGTTGTCGTTCTAGGTAGCGGGAAATTTAAAACAGCTTTGATTTTGTCGTCATTAGGTTTGAGTCCATCTTTTGTAATTGTGTGTCCGAGATAGAGGATCTCTTTTCGTAAAAACTCTGATTTATCAAGTTGCACTTTGAGGTTAGTCTCTCGAAGTCTGTCAAATACGGTTCGTAGTTTTTCTATGTGTTCTTGGAGACTTGATGAGAAGATGATTATGTCATCCAAGTACACGAGGCAATGAATGCCTTGCAGGCCGCGAAGGATACTATCCATTGCGCGCTGGAAGGTCGCCGGTGCAGTTTTGAGTCCGAAAGGCATTCTCAAAAACTCGTAATGGCCAAACTGCGTGCTGAAAGCCGTTTTCGGTGTGTCGTCAGGGTTAACTTCTATCTGGTGATAGCCGCTAGCCAGGTCCAGGGTCGTAAAGTATGTGCTCTTCCTAATTTGTCGAATAAGTCAGTGATGTTAGGTAGAGGGTACTTGTCGTCTATGGTTATGTCGTTCAAGCGTCTAAAGTCGATTACCATTCTAAACTTCTGAGCACCAGAGGCATCTGCCTTTTTCGGGACCAAATGGACGGGTGAGCTCCACGGGGAGTGGGATTCCTGGATAACATTGTCCTGTAACAATTTCTCTACCTGTCGCTTTATTTCTTCGGCTTGAGCCGGGGCTTGTCTATAGGGTTTTGTGTAGATCGGGTCATCATTTTTGGTTCTGATGAAATGCTTGACATGGTTGGTAAAAGAAAGGGGAATATGCTCACAATAGAAAATGTCCTTGTACTCTTCACACAATTTTGAGATAAACATTCGTTCCTCTTCGTTCATGTGATCAAGTCTTAACCGCTGTAAATTTTCGGTTAATAACTGATCTACATCCAGGTCATTCTGATCACGCATTGCATTCACTTCACATTCATTCTGGCTATAAGGTGTAATTTCAAAAGGCTTGTGAATTTGTAATTCCATGTCTTCATCCAGGGTATTTTGTATGATAGTGGTCGCGTATCCATCAATACAATTTACGATAGCGGAAGGCATATGCACACCGTCTCCAAATTCGACATAATTTAGAATACCATCACCTTTGTACAAGTCAGTGGGGATTTTAACTCTAATTTCAGATCGAGCTGGGAGGTTGAGTATATAATTCTCATGATTGATAAAAATTGGGATAGACACATCATCAGTGTGAAGCATAATTCTTTTCAGGTCTATGATAGCACGAAGTCTGAGAAGCAGATCATCGCCTAATAAACCATCGTATTTAGAGTCGACGTTGTAAACGTAGAACTTTTGGAACATTGCATTTTTAAAAGAAGAGGGCAGAGGTATTACTATCACCTCGTTGTGTTGGCTTCTACCATGGGTGCTAACCACTTCAAAAGGTTCATGGGTAATGTATTCAGAAAAGAATTTATGGGCTAATTTAGGACTGATAAAGCATCTCATGCTGCCAGTGTCGATCATGAAGTTACCATCAAGTTCAGGAAGATGTACATAAGGTAAGCGTAAAAGTCTTTCTTTATCACAATTAATTTTTATCATTTGGATTGCTTGTCCTTGGGGACAAGGGTAAAATTTTCAGGTCCATGAGCAGGGTCAGAGGGCTCTGACTGTTGGATCACATCGGAATTTTCGATTGCGAAAGGAATTTCTTCCGGGTAAGTACTGCCATCGTAATACTCATCATACGACTCGTCACAGTAGTAGGGTTCGTATGACTCATATTCATTTAATTCAAGTTCATGAAGACGAAACGGTTCCGCACGGCGCTGCGGTGCGGTTCGCATAGATACATCATTGGAGTATGTTATATTACGGTTAGGGTTATTATGTTGCTGCTGTTGCATGCCAAATTGTTGAGGTCGCATTGGCGGCTGTGGCTGAAGGCCATGGGGTCTATAACCGAACTGCATCTGATTAGGTTGACGGTTGTTGTTAAAATTCGGGGGTCTGTAGCCAAAATTATTTTGCTGAGGGTTAAATCTAAATGGAATTGGATTTAAATTACGATTCTGGTTTTGATTTTGGTTAAAATTGGGCCTATAACCAAATTGCAGGTTTTGCGGTTTTTGGTAATTAAATCTTGGCTGATTTTGAACTTGGAAAGCTGGTTGCCTAGCAAAGTTCTGCTGGGTGCTCGTGCTATGCTGAGGCTGCGGATTTTTCTGAGTGGAGGTGGAAGGTAAGGTCATTTTATTACGCATGTGATACTGATCTAAGAAATTAACTTCTTCCAGAACAACTTGTAGAGCTTCCTCTAAAGTTGCGGGTTCGTGTAGGCGAACAATACGCACCATTTTCTCGGGTAAGTTGTACAGAAAAACGTTAAGCGCTGTATGGTTATATATAGTTCTCTTACTCTGCCTAAGATTGTTGTCTGCGATCAAGTTGAGCTTTGAAAACAAGTTGGAACGAACTGACTGAATTCGCTTACAAAAATCACCGTAACTTTCACCTTGACGTATTTTTAAAGTTTCTAAATCAATTGCTATGCACTCTTCAGAGCGCGGATCTCCAAAATGTTGTATAAGCAAGGCCTTGACCTCATCCCAAGTCGTAAGGTCCTCGCGTTCACTGATAAGAGCGGACGCCTCGCCGGTCAGACGGCTAGTCACTGCATTAAATACATACTGGTCTTGCAATACATTTTCATTGCCACGAAAACGATCGATGATATATTCGCTCTTACGTATGTACAAGTTTAATTGACGTCTATCGCCATTAAATTGGGGAATAAGCTTTAACATTTCTCCGGGAATAAGATTTAGCTCTGCTTCCGCCATTTTTGGTAAAAAGGTTTGTATAAGTTATAAAAGCTTGTATAAAATGTGTAAATGTTTGTAAAAGTTATATATTCAGAAAACAAGTATAAAAGTTTGTAAAAGTTGTAAAAACACAAAAATATAAAAATGTAAAGTATAAAAGCTTAACTAGTGTGACTCTATAGATTTTGATACAGAGAACACGCTGTAGATAATACTAAGAACGCTATGTTATGGCGTTGGTACTTGCGCGTGGGCGAAACTCACCGTACGCTTATCACTTATCACTGAACACTGTAGAGTTTGATACAGAGTCCTAACTAATAGCGGGTCTTAAAATTTACTTAACTAGAGGTCTTCATAGATTTTGATACGAATCCCTTTCTGTAGAGTTTGATACAGAATCTTAACTAATAGTGGGTCTTATAAATTACTTAACTAAAGGTCTTCATAGATTTTGATACGAATCCCTTTTTTAAAGAAACCAAATAACTATTAAATCGGGCGAGGTTTGATCCCAAGATAATAAAGCATATAGGGAAAGGAAGGCGAAAAAGTCTCACTCACCAGCCAATCACTTTCATGCTGCTCTCTCCGTGTAGACAAATTTATTTGGTTCGACGGATAATTCACTGCGCGCACTGTCTCTGTTCGCTTGTTTGCAACACCATAAAAACGTATGTATAGACGAATAGAGTTTGATACTCGTAACACAGTTTTTGGGCACAAAAATCACTTTCCGGAACTGTCCGTTTGTGGATTTACACGAACGCGAGACTAGGCAGCTTTTAAAATATCCGTTAGGCTGCGCCAGTCATTTTTCGGGGAGCGTTATTGGGTTTTTTAAAAACTAACTTAAAATAAAAGAGAGCTTAATTAGGTACGTCCAGCCGATTCGGAGGCTGAACATTTAATGAATAAAAATGCATGTTTGATCTTAGGGCTAAGCTTAAAATGCTAACGTAGCGTCTGTGCGCCCACGTCTTTACGGAGAGCACCAGCTCTACCACCCAAGGCGCTATGCAGGTGGACTTCCTGAAATGCAGCGTCGGCTGCCTGCAAGTACATGAGTATGTACTTGCGATATTATGCCTAACCTTCAGGCTCGGACTTGTATGACATGAGGATGTCCATGGTGCATAACTAGCTTGCATATTACATTCATATATCACGCTTATATCTCTCGAAGGGTACGCAGAGTGTAAACGGCTGCATAGGTACAATTCAATAATACTTTCAATTCAATAATACTTTATTGTACACAAGGACTAAAATTAGTGTACACAAGGCGGCCATATCGCTTAGGTAGCGATTTCTTCCAGGCAACCTTAGGGTACAGGAAAAGGGAAGTAGCAGTAATGCGTGACGGGTGCACAATCCTACTAATATTATAAAGGCGGATGTTTGTGTGTGTGTTTGTTACGACATCACGCTAAAACGGCTGATTAGATTGACATGAAAATTTGCACAAATATAGAAGAGTATCTAGAATAACACATAGGCTACTTTTTACCGCGGGAAAATGTCTTATTCCTACGGGATCACGCATAATCCAATATTTTTGCATAGGTGGCGTGACTGAGCCGACCCGCGTTTTAAACGTTTTCGCCGAAAACTAACAGCGACATCTCTTGGCGAGTAAGTAAGGCAAAATTCACGTGTATGGGGTGGGTTTTAATGCGCGATCGACGATCGCTAGATATGTTCTTTAATACTCACTGCTGGGTTTCTGTAAGTAACCTTTTCGTATTTTGTTCTAATCTTTCGAAATCATCATTGTTTTGGCGTGAAAGGCAATCATTTGCTTATTTTGAAATTACGGACACTTTGTGGGGAAACATATCCATACATATCCGTTAATTCAACAGGCACCTTAAAGACACGCTGGCAAAGCGGTAATGCGCTTGCCCTCTAAGCAAGACGACTCGCGTTCGAACCCGAATAGAATGATCCTTACTTTGCTTTTTTTATCGAACTTTTAATTTTTTTTTTTTTAATTAATTTGCCGTGTGATGCCGGCTTAGAATAGATCACCCCATTTCTTTCCTGTGGGTGTCGTAAGAAGCGACTAAAGGACTCGAGGGTATCATGTGTATTGCAATTTTAGGCGACAGGCTGACAACCTGTCACTATAGCGATACACGACAATAGCTAAAACGGCCCTCAAATATGTGTCAGACGTGGCGATAACGACCGTACTTATACGGCCGTTGACGCTCTGCCTACCCCGCAAGGGATAAAGGCGTGATGTATGTATGTATGTATGTTTTAATTAATTTATGTTTTGTCTTACGATATTATTATTTGCCAATGGTACATACTGGTCTTGCTGTACTTGTCACATAAAAATTTAAGCGCGTTTCAGGGTTTTCGATTTATAACCCTCATCATCATTGGCCTCACACGTCTGTGTCAGACGATTTATTCAGTGTCTGAGGCAAAATCTTTCATGGCTGCATAAGCCGATATGGGAGCGGCATAGCTTTTTGCACGCTCTCCACAGACACTGCGTTGCCTGGGACGCAATTATGGAAAACTCAGGGCTGCCCAGAACCTGCGGCACCCTCTCGACCTTCCTGGGCTCCTGGCTGACTCCACAGGAACGACGGGTCGATACGTGCGGAGCCAGGTCGGCTGCAGGAGTCTGCCGCACGATTTATTACCAGTCACTCGCGCCTGACGGAGACCCCGTTCCGGGTTTGTATGTGGAGTTTTCCTTCTCCTGGACCCTAATTCGCTTGGGCGGATTTATTCCTCGGTCGCCTCTTACGACCCTCACGGGAAGAAAAGGGGTGGTGCTATTCTACTCTGCCGGGACCACACGGCACCTGAGTTTACAAGTAGATGTGTTAAAAAACAAAAAACTCGACTGCGGTAATTTTAAAGTAGTATTTTGCTGTAAAAATCCGCCATCTTGAATCTATAATTTTTAGCCAGTATCACTCGCGCGACACCTCATATGTCAAATTCTAACTATCTGTTTGGGCTGGAGCCTGTGAAAAAGAATTTTCTTGTCCACATACATACATACATACATACTCTCGAAAAACATAACCCTCCTTCTGAGGCAGTCGGGTAAAAATGGGGTAAAAAGTTTGTATGGATTATCGTGATTTTATATGCGATCTGTTTTAAAATTTGCGACAAGGCCAAAGAGCTAAAAAAGGTAAATATATGTCTCAGGGGTTTGATTTTTAAACCCCTAAAGTATTAAACTTTTATCAGTTTTATTTAACCACCAACACCACCCAAATAAATTACAATCGTGCAAAGCCGGTGCAGGCCACTATATACATAGTATAAAATTTACCACGAGAAAAGAAACCTTGATTCATACAGGAAACAGGTTATAAGTATTATAAAAGTGCGTGAACTCTGAGGCGATAATGCTATTTTCTCGCGGAATAATAGGTTGCAGCGGGTGAAACCGCTGACGGGCAGCTAGTAATAAATAAATAAAAAGGTACAAAACGGTCATTTACACAATTTCTGAGAAAAGTTTGAGAGTCGTTCGTAAGACTGTGTATCCGCTTTTAATACAAGTGTATTTTTTTCTTTACATGAAAATACAATCGTTGTCAAAGGCTTTTACTCTAAAACGGTTGAATGAACAGTAAAACCTTTTAAGCCAGAGATAGTTGCATATGAGTTGAAAGGGTTCATCATTCTTAGTGAATGAAGCTCGGTCTTCAAATGTGTACATACAAAGTGAACACTACTTCATTTGTTCAAATTCAAAGAGATAACCATTGTCTACCAGTCTGCTTTTTACGTGGAAAAAGGCAAAGTTCATTGTTGAAACTTAAACTCTTCAATACCACAGTTTAAATAATAGTTCTAGTCAATACGTAGTATAAAATGAAGTCGCTTTTTGCGTTTCTGTCATGGGATTCGTTAAATACGGTTTTTTTGTAATAGATAGAGTTATCCAAGAGAAAGGTTTAAATGTTTGACACATGCCGGGAAAATGGGTTGCAGCGGGTGAAACTGCTGATGGGCCGCTACAGTAGGCGGTTGAAAAACTGACACCAGGGTTCATCGGGTCGTTGAACGACTCGGTGTCCCACACGAAGAGAGAGAGAGAGAGAGTAAGGTTATTCGAATAGGCCATATTTGACAGCTGTCAAACCCATACTAGAAGACATGTCAACGAAGAAAAATAGACCTTATGTCATAGCATTAACATGATTCTGACAGCTGTCAAATATGGCCTATTTGAATGATCGTACTATAGTTATTTGTAAAACCATGTTCGTCTCATAGCATTAACAATCAAGATAAGCTGTCAT
The DNA here is from genome assembly GCA_024500475.1 of Phthorimaea operculella. Taxonomy (NCBI): domain Eukaryota; kingdom Metazoa; phylum Arthropoda; class Insecta; order Lepidoptera; family Gelechiidae; genus Phthorimaea; species Phthorimaea operculella. The sequence continues at coordinate 41,886 of JANFCV010000312.1, read as the reverse complement.
TCGGGGTCAAGAGGTGGAAAACGCCCAGACATTAGCTTCGTATAAGAACCCATTCATCTTAGCTATTCATAGTCTGTATTTACATTACAAAAATAATTCACAGGTAGATACAGAATTGGCAGGAGATCGCGCAGGACAGGGATCAGTGGAGTGGAGAGAGCTCGTTTCGGAGGCCAAGATCCTCTTTGGGTCGCTGAGTCAGCGGAGTTAGTTAGTTAGATACAGAAACAACTAAGTTTGATAAGTCTAAAATTTTCATATAGGCTGCTTTATTATTTTAAGCCTCTTCTATTTTAACCTAAAAGGGAACCCTGCGCCTCAGGGCAATTTGTTTCTTGTTAATGAATAGGTATGCATGCGTATTTAAGTAAATTAGAGTATTCAAGTAAAGGACGAAAAAGTATGATCAAAACAATTTGTCACATTCAAATCCACAGTGCTTTTTTATTACTTTAATTTGTACTTTATTACAATCGGAAAATCAACCACCGGCGGATCCAGCCTTGGCTCAGGGGGGGGGGGGGGTCACATAGACAATTTTATAGGTACTATAGATAATTTTTGACCCGACTGCCTCAGAAGGAGGGTTATGTTTTTCGAGACCTTGTATGTTTATATATGTCGCAGTATAATGCCAGAATTAGGTTCTTGGCCAAAAACCGGCATATGGCAAAATCGTAGGCTTCCTTCTGCCATCGTCCTAGCTAGGCCAAAAACGTAGGATTTTGGCCGAAATCCTAGATTTGGTTAGTATTATGGCTTTTTTGCATTTAGGGGGAGCGAGGAGTGAAGAGGTAAGTTATGCACATCTGTTAAGGGTAGAGTTGGACACCCTGAAGTGCAGGGGGTAACATCAGACAGCCTGAACAGCAGGATTGCCTCGGACGCTCTGGAGGATCGGAGGTAGCGTCGGACGCCCTGGAGGGGTAGTAGACAGGGGGTAGCGTCCCAGAAAATCCAATCATCTTTCATCCTCCAGAGTGTCCGACGCTACCCACGCCCTCCAGGGCAACCGACGCTACCTCCCACCCTACAGCACGTGCAACGCTACCTCCTGCCTTTCAGGGTGACTGACGCTACCTCCAACCCTCCAGAGCCCTCCGGAGAGTTTGAGGTAGCGTCGGACGCCTTGGCGGGCGTGGGTAGCGTCGGGCACTTTGGAGGATAAAAGATGGCGGGCGTTGGATTTACTGGGCGTCTGACGATACCCCCTATCGTCCAGGGCGTCTGACGCTACCTCCCGTCCTAAGCAGCGTCCAGTGGTACATCCTGCTCTTATGGTGTCTGTCTTTGGACAACCGAGGCAATCCTGCTGTTCAGGCTGTCTGACGCTACCACATCCTTCGGGGCGTCCGATGCCTCAGGGGGAGGTGCATAACGTACCTCTCCACTCCTCGTTCCCAATAGGATTTCGGCCAAAATCCTAGGTTTTTAGAAAAATACCTGGATCAGCTTAGGACGACGACTGAATGAAGTCGTCGATTTTGCCATATGCCGGCTTTTGCTTAAGTAATTGAATGGAATCTTGTGTTTGACATTGACAAAAAAATACATTGTCACTATGTAAACAATAATAAACCACTTAGTCAAGGTCCTGGGCCCGGCTCAGGGGGGGGGTCATGTCCCCCATGACCCCCCCCCTGGATCCGCCACTGAAATCAACTAACTAATCAGTGTGGTGTGGTGCCGGCAGAGTAGAATAGCACCACCCCCTCTCTTCCCGTGGGGGTCGAAAGAGGCGGCAGAGGGATAAATCCGACCCAAACAGCTAGGGCCAACCTCATGGTGGCGGTTAATCATCCACAAAAGCATTCTTCCAAGGAGGATTGACGTCTGGTAGGCGGCCGGTCGTCAAATTAAGCCAAACCCTAGTAATTGGGATAACTAATCAGTAATTAATTAACTATCGTTTATACTTATTTTGTCATGTGATGCGTATAAGTATAGGTAGTACACGTGAATATAGCAACCTTGATATTTCGATTCATACCTTGTAATAACAAGGACTAAATAACCAAACAATAACTCAGTAAATGTGTAAACTGTCAAAACAATTTACTTACCCAAATGAGCTGCTAAACGAACTTTACCTACACCTAAAGATAAGGAACACAATAGTCTCTTTGAGAGTAGATATATTGTGTACAAAGAGATGTCATGTCTTCCAGATATCTTATCTATCTGAGTTCAGAGGTAAAGCGGTAAAAGATGGTATGGAATTGTGAGGGAATATTCCTTGACAAGTCCTTAGAGATAGCATGCTTGTATGGAAGGAAATTGAGTCGAGCAACGACCCGATAAACTCTGGTTTAAGGGTAGTATATTGTTTACAAAGAGATTTCATGTCTTCCAGATATTTTATCTGAGTTCAGAGGTAACGCGGGAACAGATGGTAGAGAAATGTGAGGGAATATTCCTTGACAAGTCCTTAGAGATAGCATGCTTTTATGGAAGGAAATTGACTCGACGAACGACCCCATAAACCCTGGTTAGTATATTCTGTACAAAGAGGTCTCATGTCTTCGAGATATCCTATATGAGTTCAGAGGTAACGTGGTAATAGATGGTAGGGAAATTTGAGGGAATATTCCTTGACAAGTCCTTAGAGATAGCGTGCTTGTATGGAAGGAAATGAGTCGACGAACGACCCGATAATCCTTGGTTTATGAGTAGTATATTCTGTACAAAGAGATGTCGTGTCGTCCAGATATCTTATCTGGATTCATAGGTAACGCGGTAACAGATGGTAGAGAAATGTGAGGGAATATTCCTTGACAAGTCCTTAGGGATAGCATGCTTGTATAGAAGAAAATTGAGTCGATGAACGACCATAATATAAACCGTTTTTTAAAGGTAGTATAGGTTTTCTGTGCAAGGAGATGTGATGTCGTCCAGATATCTTTATCTGAGTTCAGAGGTAACGCGATAACAGATGGTAGGGAATTTTGAGGGAATATTCCTTGACAAGTCCTTGCCGCGCGTTCACACTGGAGACTTTGGCCGGCGACTTATGGAAAGTCCTTTTATCACACGTGGAAAAGGACGAGATATCCGTGTGTCAAAAAAGTCTCATGTGTGATCGTGGTCTTAGGGATAGTGTAAAGTTCACAACAACAAGTTGCCGTGTGATGCCGGCTTAGAATAGCATCACCCCAATTCAACCCGTGGGTGTCGTAAAAACCGACTAAGGGATATTCATCCAGGGAATGGGCAGCAGCGTTCTCTGTAAATGCATCATCTTACACTGCGCTCGCCAATCCGCCTGCCAAGCGTGGTGAGTATGGCAATACCCCCCGATAGGGGGAGGCCCATGTCCCATGTCCAGCAATGGACTGTTGTGGCTGTTATAGTAAAGTTCACAAAACCCCAGATGTCGACGAAAGTCTAGATGTTTCTTGTTATTCTTAGGTACTAGATAGGGTTTAGGTCGCACTAGGTAGGTACTATACGTTTCTATACAATACAAGTTTTCAAGAATGTTAGCGATTTTCGTGTGGGCGATATTTATTTATAGACTAGGCACTAGTACTTATGCAAGGTTATTTTTACTCAGTATGAAAACTTCACTCGATGATTCTAGATATTAGCTAAGATACTATACTAGCATAATTTCGCAGGCTACGATTGTATCGCGGTAGCCCGAATTGAAGACGCGACGCCAGCAGTAATAGCGAAAGTCGCAGGTTCAAATCCTGCCTGTGGATTTACTTTCTCACAAAAGTCGAACCACAATCTTTATCTACTTACTCTTTACTCTTAGATAATAAAGTGTACCCGACCGCGTATTTATAAACAAAGATATGCATCAACAGGGGTCACGGTCGAAGTCAGTTTTTGCCTCAGAATCAGGACATATCAATAGATGTGGTCTTATTAATCGTATTATGCGTATATGGTTGTCGTACTTTTTGCTTATGACTTTTTACGTGTGTTAGGTACTTACATACCTACATAAATCACGCTTTTACCTCTTGCGGGGTAGGTATAGCGTTGACGATCGTAATCATACGGTCGCTAACGCCACATCCGACAAAAATATAAGGACTTTTCGGAAAAACCGTGTATCCCTGTAGAGACAAGTTGTCAGCCTGTCACCTAAAATTGTAATACACATGAAGCCCTCGAGTCTCTGAGTACGACACCCGCTAGTAGGAAATAGGGTGATGCTCCCTTCTTCCTCATGGCCAAACTATTTCGCCTAACTGGTTTGGCTACGAGGAACTCTATATCCTTATGGCCAAACTTGTGTAACAGTAAGAAAAGTAGGTACAGTTAAATACAAATAAAAAGTAAAATGTATTATTTTATAATCCCGACCATAATTCGAGCGAGAAGTTTGACAGCTGTCACTTAAAATGTAGATCTTGTCAAGACCTCCAACTTCTTCAAAGACACTTTTATGCGTGCTGAGACATTTGAGAAGGTGGATCACTAAAGTTCGCGCTATTTCCATTGCCTGACCCAATGGAACGTGAGCAAAAAAATTCAGTAGTACCATCATTGAACTACTCAATGGAACTACTGCGAATTTATCATACATAGGTATCCTCTTCGGTGGCAAGTGTACTTTGCTTGTAATATTACAAGTTTGGCCATAAGGATATACAGTTCCTCGTAGCCAAATCAGTTAGGCGAAATAGTTTGGCCATGAGGAAGACTATGTGATGCTATTCTAAGCTGACATCACGCGGCTAAGTGAGAAAAAACTTAGCCCGCTTTTATATTTTTAAATGTCAAAATGTGTCTGTTTCCCGAATATTCTATTCAGTATTCACTTCATTTGTAATAAGACTAAAGTGAAGGTCTAAGTGAAAGATCTTGTCATATTGACACCTTGCGTACTTAGCCAGTTTATGAATGGACATAGCGACTGGCATGGTTTAACATGGTTTCTATAGCTATGTCCATATTCTGTGGTATTAACCGTTTGAACAGAGGGGAGACGCTTTGAGTGCTATTGAAGTGATGTTTTTCATTACAGCACGCAAACATGTAATAAAAATCTTGGTAGTTCCTGGGGTTAATCATTGAAGAGGTCAACTTGTAATGGTTTTTCTTAGTAACTATATGAAATACGATTATACCTTGTCATTGAAACTAGTGATTGTATTCTTAGAATTGAATCTTGAATTGAACTTGATCTGTCATGGCTAAATCATTCTAGGATGCCTTTCAATCTGAGTACATTAACTATAGTCGTGTGGTGCCGGCATAGCATGAAATAGTATCACCCATATCTTTCCCGTGGGTGTCGTAAGAAGCGTATTTATCCGATTTATGAATGGACCTAGCCACTGACATGGTTTAACATGGTTTCTATTGCTACGTCCATATTCTGTGGTATTAACCGTTTGAACCGAGGGGAGACTCTTTGAGTGCTATTGAAGTGATGTTTTTCATTACAGCACGCAAACATGTAATAAAAATCTTGGTAGTTCCTGGGGTTAACCATTAAAGAGGTTAACTCATAATGGTTTTTCTTAGTAACTAACTATATGAAAAGCAACGAGGTCTATTACTATAGAGCGGACACCAATCTCCACCACGGAGTTTCAATCCACTGGATCCAAGTAGACCCAGCACACTCAGTTTGTTGCTAGCCTTGAAGCTTGTTGGTCTCGTTTGTTTTGAGCTGATTTTTATACAAAATCTCACGAAATCTTTTTGAAAATGCTGTCGTGCGTATAACGATATTGCAATAATAATGCAAAGAACACTTCTAAGTGCAGAGGAATAAGTTTTTATCGATGAGTAGCTAGAAAATCATTTGAAAACTTTATTCGAAAATAATATTTAGCGTAGACGCCATGTTGCGTCATTTGTCATAGATGAAATATTCAGAAGTTTCATTGTGTACGCAACAATATGTACCTACGTAGGTAGTGTAAGTTGATATTTCCTTTCATAGCGAAATGTGATATTAATATACACTATTTAGATTAGAAAATTATTGTCTTCTGTAACAAAATAAAATCTTCAGTAAAGATGACGAAAACTGCGATTTTTGTTGGGAATGCTTATTTTGTTTTAAGGTATGATGGGACGTAAGAGACAGTGTACTAAAAATTCTGCTATAAAACAACTGCTTTTTATATGTAAGCGGTATTACTAGGTAAATGAAAAAGATCTACTGTAGGTAAAATATATATTCCCATTCAGTTGAATGAAACTCGAAAGAATAAATCCCGAATAAAGGTCCTAAAGTTTTTGGTGCACCATCTCTTACACCCGGTATAAGAATTATTAGGTATCGATGAATAACAAGCATAATTTAATTTATTTTACAACGTCACCGTAGGTATTAAACTTGTACTAAACCTACATAAGGAAAAATATTAACGAAGTGTCGCGTCTATGACGGTGACATCGAATCTTTGTTTCATAACTTCCCCCCGTGGACCCCCCAACCCCCCGCTTGCTGCTCCGGCTTTTGTTAGTACCAGCGCTTCTAGGACGTAAGTTCATATTAGTTCGATGATGAAAAGCGATTATACGTTGTCATTGAAACTAATGATTGTATTCTTAGAATTAAATCTTGAATTGAACTTGATCTGTCAAGGCTAAATCATTCTCGGATTTCTTTCAAGCTTAATACATTAACTATAGCCGTGTGGTACCGGCATGAAATAGCATCACCCCATATAATATCTTCCCCGTGGGTATCGTAAGAAGCGACTAAGGGATTTGAGAGTTGATGTGTATTGCAATTTTAGGCGACAGGCTGACAACCTGTCCCTATGGTGATACACAGTCTTCTGAATGACTTAAACTTTTGTCAGACTAGACGTGATGGTGTAACTTGCTGTTTTTTTTACCAAGCCGTTTAGGCTCTGCCTACCCCGTAAAGGATATATAGGATGCAATTTTATTAGTGGCGGATCCGTTAAGGGTGTGTTCTGTCAATGAAACTGAACAACTTTCCCCAAGGAACATACGTCGATATACGAAAAATAGTGTGTTGGCCGGCCGGGTCAATTTGTATGGGAGGTCCAATTTCTTTTTATATTCCGACCTATGTTCCTTGGGGAAAGTTGTTCAGTTTCATTGACAGAACACACACTTAACGGATCCGCCACTAATAAAATTACACCATATATATAGGCGTGATATACGTATGTATATTGTACATTAACTATGTTTGAAAATATACCTGAATAATCGAAGGTATTTCTGGCATAAGGTGCTGTTGCTTTGTTCGTAGTGTAGGTACTTAGGTACCTATTTGCAGAAGAGGGTTCACGGTCGAGGACCTCTAAAGAGGGGACGTCACTGTATTGCGCACAGACCTGGCGCGGTTTGTTTTATACTACCTGGTTCAATAAAGGATGGGAAGGGGAAGGAGGGAGGAGGAAAGCATGATCATGATCGCTTGGTGAATGTAAGAGCTTTAGTCCGAGTGAGAAAGCATGACCTTCGGCCGCTATTTATACTCTCATTCTTTATCGAATCGAACCAGGGTCCAGGTAGTAAAAATGACAGATAACCTGGCTTTAATGCTGGTGATAACAGGTACAACCGATTATTCGAAAGCTTTTGGACCTGTTTTTATGTATCTAGCTCGGAACAAATTAATCATTTGCTTAGAATATTTCCAGCACAGCAGGGTCACTCACAAAGTTAATATTTATCGTTCCCTGTCTGGTTAGGACGTTGCAGGCTGAACCACCTGATTGTCCGAGAAGCAAGATGGTTCTGTGCTTCGGATGGGCACGTTAAGCCGTCGGTCCCGGTTACTGCCTATAATGGCGGTCGTTACACGACCATGGCAGATGTCTGCTACTTGCAGTAGGCGGTTGAAAAACTCTGACACCAGGGTTCATCGTGTCGTTGGATGACTTGGTGTCTCACACGAAGAATAAGAAGTGTAGACATAATATTTCCGTAGATATAATGTGGTTACAAGTTGGCCAAGCAATAGGCGGACGCATGCCACTTGAGACGATTTCCTGCCGCCGTGGTCAGCCTGGCTCGATCAAGCTAATATGTAGCTACAATTGAGCAAACCAGGGCAGTGCTTTGGGGCCCTTGGCCTTAGGGGACCCTCGATCTCATATATGAACCCATGGGCTTTGACACAGTTTACGCTCTACTCTGCCAACCACTATAAGGATATCGGCGTGATATATGTATGTTATGTATGTATAAGTTGTTGTAGCAATAGGCGGACGCATGCCACTTGAGACGATTTCCTGCCGCCGCGGTCAGCCCGGCTCCGACGCGATCAAGCTAATAGTTTATCACATATGTATGTACCACACTGTTTACGCTTTGCCTACTCTGCCAACCTCTCTAAGGATATCGGCGTGATATATGTATGTATAAGTTGTTCAAGCAATAGGCGGACGCATGCCACTTGAGCCGATTTCCTGCCGCCGCGGTCAGCCCGGCTCCGAGGCGATCAAGCTAATAGTTTATCACATATGTAGCTACAATGGAGCTAACCAGGTCAGTACCCCGAGGCCCTCGGCCTTGGGGCCTCTATCCCATAGGCTTTACTCAGATGTTAAAAAAATACGTCTCACTTCGCTCGCGTACATGCCTAACAGTAACAAATCTAAATAACGAAGAAACGAATTCGGAAGACAAAATGCCGTGTGAAGCCGGCTTAGAATAGCTTCACCGTATATTTCCCGTAGGTGTCGTAAGAAGTGACTAAGGAATTTGAGAGTTTATTGCAATTTTAAGCGACAGGCTGACAATCTGTCCCTATGGTGATACACAGTCTTCTGAATGACTCTCAAACTTTTGTCAGACATGGTGTAAGACGTTTTTTTTGTAGCGGTTTTCGCTCTGCCTACTCCGCATGGGATATAGGCGTGATATACGAATCTACACTAATATAATAAGATATATCTACATCTACACTAATATAATAAAGAGGAAACCTTTGTTTGTTTTTTTGTTTGTTTGTTTGTTTTTTTGTATGTATGTAATCGATAAACTCCGAAACTACTTGACCGATTTCCAAAATTCTTTCACCATTAGAAAGCTACAACATTCCTGAGTAACATAGGCAACTTTTATCACGGAAAATTCCTCATTCCCATGGGAAAACGGTTATCAGCAGGAAAACCGGGAAATACAGCGGATATTACCCAAATTAGCCAAATCTCTTTACCGATCTTCGCGAAATTTGGCACTAATATTACTAGCATATTAAAGATGGACATGGACTACTTTTTGACAGCCCTCGAGGATCTGAAGAACCTGATGAAGATCACCAGCATCCCGTCTAAACTATAGGAGATACGGTCATGGCTTCATACAAAAAGTTGTTTACCTTGACGGGCCGCTTCTGCTGGCACATGGTCATCGAGGATCTGGAGTACCTGATGAAGACCACCAGCATCCCATCTAAACTATAGGAGATACGGTCATGGCTTCATACAAAAGTTGTTTACCATGACGGGCCGCTTCTGCTGGCACATGTTCATCGAGGATCTGGAATACCTGATGAAGACCACCAGCATCCCATCTAAACTATAAGAGATACGGTCATGGCTTCATAGAAAAAGTTGTTCACCATGACGGGGCGCTTCTGCTGGCACATGGTCATCGAGGATCTGGAGTACCTGATGAAGACCACCAGCATCCCATCTAAACTAAAAGGGATACGGTCATGGCTTCATAGAAAAAGTTGTTCACAATGACGGGCCGTTTCTGCTGGCACATGGTCATTGAGAATCTGAAGTACCTGATGAAGACCACCAGCATCCCATCTAAACTATAAGTGATACGGTCATGGCTTCATAGAAAAAGTTGTTCACCATGACGGGCCGCTTCTGCTGGCACATAGTTATCGAGGATCTGGAGTACCTGATGCAGACCACCATCATCTGATAAGTGATAGGGTAATGGTTTCAAAGTATACCTAAGTTATACAGCATGACGGGCCACTTCTGCTGGTCATGGTCACGAGGTCTGGAGTACCCGATGTAGACCCCCAGCATCCCATCTAAACTATAAGAGATACGGTAATGGCAAAGATCCAATTTCTACGGGGAAACAGGTAAGTAGCAGCGGGTGAAACCGCTGGGCGGGCCGCTAGTAATATATAATAAGAGGAAAACTTTGTTTGTTTGTTTTTTTGTATGTATGTAATCGATAAACTCCGAAACTACTGGACCGATTTCAAAAATTCTTTCACCATTAGAAAGCTACAACATTCCTGAGTAACATAGGCTACTTTTTACCACGGGAAAATTCCTCATTTTCAAGGAAAAACGGTAATCAGCAGGAAAAGCGGGAAATACAGCGGATATTACCCAAATAAGCCAAACCGCTTTACCGATCTTTGCGAAATTTGGCACTGATATTACTAGCATAGTAAAGATGGACATGGACTACTTTTTGTCAGCCCTCGAGGATCTGGAGTACCTGATGAAGACCACCAGCATCCCATCTAAACTATAATTATAACTGTGCTACTAACATAATTTTAAGCTTGCCATACCACTAACAATCTATGGACTATTTAAATGTCTGAAAATAAACAAATTATTATTATTATAGGTAAACTTTCGTTTTTTCTCGGATTTCTCCGGTAGATTGGTATGCACGGGCCTAGGCCTATTATTATTATAAAAGATACGGTCATGGCTTCATAGAAAAAGTTGTGCATCATGACGGGCCGCTTCTGCTGGCACATGGGCATCGAGGATCTGGAGCACCTGATGAAGACCACCAGCATCCCATATAAACTATAAGAGATACGGTAATGGCTTCAAAGTAAAAGTTATTCAGCATGACGGGCTGCTTCTGCTGGCTAATGGTCACGAGGGTCTGGAGGACTTGATGTAGACCACCAGCATCCCATATAAACTATAAGAGATACGGCAATGGCTTCATAGACAAAGTTGTTCACCATGACGGGCCGCTTCTGCTGACACATGGTCATCGAGGATCTGGAGCACCTGATGAAGACCACCAGCATCCCATATAAACTATAAGAGATACGGTAATGGCTTCAAAGTAAAAGTTATTCAGCATGACGGGCTGCTTCTGCTGGCTAATGGTCACGAGGGTCTGGAGTACTTGATGTAGACCATCAGCATCCCATATAAACTATAAGAGATACGGCAATGGCTTCATAGACAAAGTTGTTCACCATGACGGGCCGCTTCTGCTGACACATGGTCATCGAGGATCTGGAGCACCTGATGAAGACCACCAGCATCCCATATAAACTATAAGAGATACGGTAATGGCTTCAAAGTAAAAGTTATTCAGCATGACGGGCTGCTTCTGCTGGCTAATGGTCACGAGGGTCTGGAGTACTTGATGTAGACCATCAGCATCCCATATAAACTATAAGAGATACGGCAATGGCTTCATAGACAAAGTTGTTCACCATGACGGGCCGCTTCTGCTGACACATGGTCATCGAGGATCTGGAGCACCTGATGAAGACCACCAGCATCCCATATAAACTATAAGAGATACGGTAATGGCTTCAAAGTAAATTTATTCAGCATGACGTGCTGCTTCTGCTGGCTAATGGTCACGAGGGTCTGGAGTACTTGATGTAGACCACCAGCATCCCATATAAACTATAAGAGATACGGCAATGGCTTCATAGACAAAGTTGTTCACCATGACGGGCCGCTTTTGCTGACACATGGTCATCGAGGATCTGGAGCACCTGATGAAGACCACCAGCATCCCAGTTGTTCACCTTGACGGGCCGCTTCTGCTGGCACATGGTCATCGAGGATCTGGAGTACCTGATGAAGACCACCAGCATCCCATCTAAACTATAAGAGATACGGCCATGGCTTCAAAGTAAAAGTTATTCAGCATGACGGGCCGCTTCTGCTCGCACATTTACCTCTGCTGGATCGGAGTAATGGACTTTTTACTACGGGATCCAATTTCTACGGGAAAACAGGTAAGTAGCAGCGGGTGAAACCGCTGGGCGGGCTGCTAGTGTATGTATAAGTTGTTCAAGCAATAGGCGGACGCATGCCACTTGAGACGATTTCCTGCCGCCGCGGTCAGCCCGGCTCCGACGCGATCAAGCTAATAGTTTATCACATATGTAGCAACAATGGAGCTAACCAGGGAAGTGCCGCGGGGCCCTTCGTCTTAGGGGACCCTCGATCTCATGGGCTTTGACACAGATATTTAAAAAAAAACGTGTAATGCCAAGCAGTAACAGCAAGCAACGTATGTATTTAGGTGGACGTATCTAAATAACGAAGAAACTAGAGTAAGTAGGTACGTCGAATTACGAAAAAAGTACCTGGAGTAGGTACCTATTTCAGAGTAATTGCCGTGTAGTGCCGGCTAATAATAGCATCACCCCATATCTTTCCCGTGGGTGTCATAAGAAGCGACCAAAGGATTTGAGAGTTGATGCGTATTGCAATTTTAGGCGACAGGCCGACAACCTGTCGCTATGGTGATAGGTACACAGTCTTGCTATGGAGATACACAGTCTTCTGAACGACTCTCAAACTTTTGTCAGACGTGGTGTAAATGGTTGTTTTTTGCAGCGGTTTACTCTCTGCCTACTCCGCATGGGATATAGGCGTGATATACGAATGTATGTATAAGTTGGTCAAGTAATAGGCGGCCGCATGCCACTTGAGACGATTTCCTGCCGCCGCGGTCAGCCCGGCTCCGAGGCGATCAAGCTAATAGTTTATCACATATGTAGCTACAATGGAGCTAACCAGGGCAGTGCCCCGGGGCCCTCGGCCTTAGGGGACCTTCGATCCCATATATGATGAACCCATGGGCTTTGACACAGTTTACGCTTTGCCTACTCCGCATGGGATATAGGCGTGATATTCGAATCTATGTATAAGTTGTTCAACCAATAGGCGGACGCATGCCACTTGAGACGATTTCCTGCCGCCGCGGTCAGCCCGGCTCCGGCGCGATCAAGCTAATAGTTGATCGCCTATGTAGCTACAATGGAGCTAACCAGGGCAGTGCCTCGGGGCCCTCGGCCTTAGGGGCCCTTGATCTCATATAAGAGCCCATCACATAAGTAGCTACAATGGAGCTAACCAGGGCAGTGCCCCGGGGCCCTCGGCCTTAGGGGACCCTCGATCCCATGGGCTTTGACACAGATTTAAAAAATTACGTCTCACTTCACTCGCGTACTGCCTAGCAGTAACAAATCTAAATAACTAAGAAACTATAGTAAGAACGTCGGATTGGAAAGACAAAATGTCGTGTGAAGCCGGCTTAGAATAGCATCACCCCATATCTTTCTTGTGGGTGTCGTACGAAGCGACTAAGGGATTTGAGAGTTTATTGCAATTTTAGGCGAAAGGCTGACAATCTGTCACTATGGTGATACAGTCTTCTGAATGACTCTCAAACTTTAGTCAGACGTGGTGTTAATGGCTGATTTTTGCAGTGGTTTACGCTTTGCCTACTCCGCATGGGATACAGGCGTGATATACGAATGTATGTATAAGTTGTTCAAGCAATAGGCGGCCGCATGCCACTTGAGACGATTTCCTGCCGCCGCGGTCAGCCCGGCTCCGGCGCGATCAAGCTAATAGTTTATCACATGTGTAGCTACAATGGAGCTAACCAGGGCAGTGCCCCGGGGCCCTCGGCCTTAGGGGACCCTCGAACCCATGGGCTTTGACACACATGTTAAAAAAAATACGTCTCATTTCGCTTGCGTACATGCCTAGTACTAACAAATCTAAATAACGAAGAAATTATAGTAAGGGCGTCGGATTGGGAAGACAAAATGCCGTGTGATGCCGGCTTAGAATAGCATCACTCCATATCTTTCTGGTGGGTGTCGTAAGAAGCGACTGAGGGATTTGAGAGTTTATTGCAATTTTAGGCGACAGGCTGACAATCTGTCACTATGGTGATAAACAGTCTTACTTTGGTGATACACAGTCTTCTGAATGACTCTCAAACTTTTGTCAGACGTGGTGTGAATATCTGTTTTTTTCAGCCATTTACGCTCTGCTTACTCCGCGTGGGATATAGGCGTGATATACGAATGTATGTCTAAGTTGTTCAAGCAATAGGCGGACGCATGCCACTTGAGACGATTTCCTGCCGCCGCGGTCAGCCCGGCTCCGGCGCGATCAAGCTAATAGTTTATCACATGTGTAGCTACAATGGAGGTAACCAGGGCAGTGCCCCGATCTCATATATGAACCCATGGGCTTTGATATACTGGGTGTTACAAAACAACCAATTAAGCTGAAAGAAGGTCAAGATACTCATAAAACTGAACAACTTTTCCCATGAGACATGGGGGGAGATATGAAAAAAAAATTGGACCTCCTATAAAAAATTAACTCAATTTGTATGGGAGCTTTATTGGTTGTTTTGTAACACGTTGTATAGCACGGAAGTAAACAACCAAGATAAACAAAATTTGTAGGTGCGCAGAATCACTTGAAACTTCTCAGGAATGATGCTTAGGTGATACGAAATACAACTGTTTTTGTTTGATTCGAAAATTCAAAATATTACAAAAGTTATAGACATTACAAGTTGAACGAAAATTCAAATGTCCGCTAAAGCGCGCGCTTCGCGTGTGACGTCATTGGACATGTCCCGCCGCGGCCGCCGCCGCGCCAGTTCGCCATCCGCTTAACTAAGTACTATTTAGTAGTTATTTAATTAAAAACATGGAAGAAATATTTCAAAAAGGACAATCAAATAACTTGCCTAGAGTGGACGGTTTGCTGGTGGCTCAATATTTTTCGAAAAATGCTGATTTTGTTGCCGCTGAAATGCGAGGAGTAAAAATGAAAAAGTAACAGCTCCATTTGTTCATATATTACTAGCGGCCCGCCCAGCGGTTTCACTCGCTGCTACTTACCTGTTTTCCCGTAGAAATGGGTTTTTTGCCCGTAGTAAAAAGTCCATTAATCCATTCTAGCAGAAGTTACTCATCATGACCATGTGCCAGCAGAGGCGGCCTGTCATGGCGAATAACTTTAACTTTGAAGCCATTACCGTATCTCTTATAGTTTTGATGGGATGCTGGTGGTCTACATCAGGCACTCCAGACCCTCGTGACCATGTGCCAGTAGAAGCGGCCCGTCATGCTGAATAACTTTAACTTTGAAGCCATTACCGAATCTTTTATAGTTTAGATGAGATGCTGGTTGTCTACATCAGGTACTCCAGACCCTCGTGACCATGTGCCACAAGAAGCAGCCTGTCGTGCTGAATAACTTTTACTTTGAAACCATTACCCTATCTCTTATAGTTTAGATGGGATGCTAGTGGTCTACATCAGGTACTCCAGATCCTCCGTAACCGTTTTCCCGTAGGAATGAGGAATTTTCCCGTGGTAAAAAGTAGCCTATGTTACTCAGGGATGTTGTAGCTTGCTAATAGTGAAAGAATTTTGGAAATCGGTCCAGTAGTTTCGGAGTTTATCGATTACATACAAACAAACAAACAAACAAACAAACAAACAAACAAACAAAAAAACAAAAAAACAAACAAAGTTTTCCTCTTTATTATATTAGTGTAGAATGCTAGTGGTCTACATCAGGTACTCCAGATCCTCGATGACCATGTGCCAGCAGAAGCGGCCCGTCATGGTGAACAACTTTTTTCTATGAAGCCATGACCGTATCTCTTATAGTTTATATGGGATGCTGGTGGTCTTCATCAGGTACTCCAGATCCTCGAGGGCTGACCATGTCCGTCTTTTATATGATAGTAATATCAGTGCCAAAATTCGCGAGGATCGGTAAAGCGGTTTGGCTAATTTGGGTAATATCTGCTTTATTTCCCCGTTTTCCTGCTGCTAACCGTTTTCCCGTAGGAATGAGGAATTTTCCCGTGGTAAAAAGTAGCCTATGTTACTCAGGGATGTTGTAGCTTGTTAATAGTGAAAGAATTTTGGAAATCGGTCCAGTAGTTTCGGAGTTTATCGATTACATACAAACAAACAAACAAACAAAAAAACAAAGTTTTCCTCTTTATTATATTAGTGTAGATAAGTGATCTGTGATTTGTTCATGCACATACCTATCAGTGATAGGCTATCACATGATATTTATTTATTATTTCCCATTGAACCACAGATTGAACGCCTCACAATAATAGGTAGGTACCTTAGAAGGTAGGTACCTACTCTACGAGCAAATAGGTAGGTATCTTACCTATGTAGGTACCTAAGTAAGTTTGTAGGTATGTTATTCGGAACTGTGGTACCTACCTACATTAATCTTTCCTTTTAACAAAATTAATTTAACCTAGGTACGATCACGGTTCGATAGGTAGGTATGTATAACACAAGATTTCATAAAAAACAATAAAAACTTTGTCAGGGGATGTATTATGTGTCAGGGGTTCGAAACATTTCATAGAATACTTAGTATAAAATTTAATGAACTATTTATTTCTTTTTAGGGATTCGTAGTCTACTGAAACCCTTATCATTTCGTCAAGTCTGTCTGTCTGTCTGTTTGCCGCGCCCTCATAACTTCGTCAGTTTTGGAGCAATAGACATCAAATTTGGTGCGAAGATACCTAGATCATGTTGACCCAAATTTAGAAATGTTAAGAAAATAAAATTTAATTGTTTTTTGGACCCCCTTCCCATAAATGTCAATGGGGGTTTTTTTTTTTCTCCTATAATATTGAGTAGGGTATCGTTGAAATGGTCTTTTAAAACTAAAGGGAGGTTTCTTTTAAACAATGTCTCTGAAATTTTTCTGTCTCTAAATATTTGCTTTTAAAAGGGGCCATAATTTGTTCCAGCTGTATAACTTCTAAAGTATGCATGCTAAAAATTTGAAATAATATGGAATATGGATCTTGATATGAAATTACCATGAAAACTATACCTATCGGATACTATATCACTAAAGATTAAGGAAATATTAAAGATTTTCAATTTGCGGTTGGTAACCAAACCATACAGCTGCAAACAAATCAGCAAAAAAATTAACTTTGTAATGCTTTCAGCATCGCCTGATATTTAAACGTTGACTACGAAACCCTATTTGTGAGCGTGTCCAACACGCTCTTGGCCGCTTTTTTTTAGGTCTGCTAGAGACAGTTATGGAGATGATGCTATCGGCTATGTACAAGTAAAGAGACAAGGAGTCATTTGCATCGTTAAGTCATAAGGTTAAGTGTAGAAACACGCCGGAGCATCGAGTGCGCACAAAACCTTATCACTGATCTCTGGAGTGCAATGAAAAAGAGGACGAGGTTTTGTGTGTTACCTGCAATGATTGTGCTGCCAGTAAAGGTGGATGCAAACACACTATAGCTTTATTAATGTGGCTTCATCGTCGAACTGCGGAGCCGTCACCGACAGATGTCAATAAACGCTACTTTTGTTGCTGGTCGGATTATCTCTTTTGATAGCTCGCATCCATTTTTTACGCGTTTTGATCTCAATTGGGACTTTGAAAAACGACTTTTCTGGCGCACTGACTGTTGTCAACACACATTTCGGGACTATGCACCATTTGTAAGTCTTTTTATCTGACATGTCTGATGTTCCGCGGCCGACGAACAACGGACAACAAAGTGAGTCGGCGGCCGGTGGCGGCGGCGCGGCGCGGGCGGGCGCGGCGCGGAGTGATTCATGTCTAGTGACGTCACACATGCGAGCGCGGTCGAGCGTTTCTAGCATACATAAAAAAATTAATATCTCGGAAACTACTAATCGCATTCAAGTAATTCTTTCGATGACTTTTATCTTATTTTGTAGACTATACGGGAAAAATAAACTAATCAAATCTTGTTCATTGTCACGCCTATATCTCATGCAGGGTAAGCAAAGCGCAAACGGCTGTCAAAAACGGCCTTATACACCACTTTTAACAAAGGTTCGAAAGTAATTCAGATGACAATGTATCACCGTAGTGACTGGTTATCAGTGTGTCGCCTAAAATTGCAATATACATCCCTTAGTCGCTTCTTACGACACCCACAACAAATGTATGGGGTGATGCTATTCTACACCGCCGGCACCACAAGGCAAATCTAGATAACAAAAATCTACCTACAGCAAGTAGATATATTATCACCGGTTAATCCACCTAACCATTTATGGGGTCAACTTATACTCATGCTTATACTGTTTTTTTTTAGTATTTGTATTAACAACCATGTCAGGGGTACTCATCTCAGTTCTTGGATCGAAAGCTGAGATGTGGTATACGGGTACGCGACCCCGGCTTCCCGAGCTTCTACTGTCTTTGACTACCTTCCGGGCAGTAGTATCCTACTACCTGTATTCCTGTCCCAATCTCACCACATTCCTCCCCACTCCTATTCCTACTTTCCTATCTCTCCTAGATCCAACAAAAGCAGCTCCCTCCTGCTTAACAAACAAAGTCTGTTTCGGCGAGAATGGCAACCCAATGCCATGGACGTATAAAAGGGCGGACAGAATGCCAGTTATGTCAAAACTGAATAACCGTAATGGCGGCGGATAAACTTGTGTGAGTGAATTAGGGTTGCCATGTTAGGATTCTTTTTACCAATAAAACACAGTTATTAATACGATTATATTGAATTGTTCTATTTACGACTTACATCCCATATGTTGAGTAAGTTTTTATAATACGTTCTTTTGCTTTGAGAAATTCTTGTCTCGTTTTCTAATTTTAAGATGTGGTGAAACCGAATTTTTTGAACCCACCCACCCAATAATTACCTATACTTTAGGGAAATTTATAACGTGAATAATGGCAACACCAGCCCTCAGTTGGAGGCTAATTTAAATAATTTAAAACATGAAAATGAGTAATCAAATTATTAATTTACCTGTGAAACGTGATTCCCGAACTTTTATTCCTTTGATCTCTGCTGTTTTTTCAAATTTTTACAACGCACGACATGATATTTTGTTTTTGTTTATTTTGCAAAAATCGGTAGGGTAGACTGACGTTTGCGTTCGGAATGGCTGGGATTGGTGTGAATGTGTACGTGCGTTCTTGTACGTACAGCCAACTGGCTGACTTGGGGCTACACAGAGGTTTTATTAGCGCGACTCTGTCCGCCCTTTTATACGTCCATGCCCAATGCAGATAGTGCGAACGGGCTTGGCGGACTCGGCGATTCAGCAAGGCAATGTGGATGGCCTAGGGCGACGGTAGAGGGCGCGTGTAGTTACTGTCGGCCAGACACACAGCATCCGACCTTTCCTTCAGTTGTAACGGTTCTCCGTTCCACTGAACTGGGGAGGGGAAGGAAAAAAGCAGCTCCCTCCTGCTTAACAAACAAAGTCTGTTTCGGCGAGAATGGCAACCTAATGCAGATAGTGCGAATGGGCTTGGCGGACTCGGCGATTCAGCGAGGCAAGGTGGATGGCCTAGGGCGACGGTAGAGGGCGCGGGTAGTTACTGTCGGCCAGACACTGCATCCGACCTCTCCTTCAGTCGTAGCGGTTCTCCGTTCCACTGAACCGGGAGGAAGGACTAAGTGTGTGCGCTTGCGTTTGCGCGAACGTCTGCGCACCTTAATATATCCTGCGCAAATGACCGCTTCCGAATAATGGACTCCGATGACGCTAAGTCCTGCGGCGATGGGTTGAAGTAGAGAGGTCTAGCGTGGTGCAAACTGGGCTTTGTCTGATTCCTGCACGCAGGCGGTCCCAGAGGTGTGAGTACACGCCGTGGTCGCTTTGCATTGAAAATCGGTACGACAATGCGAATTCGGCAGCACCT
This sequence comes from Phthorimaea operculella, assembly GCA_024500475.1. Classification (NCBI taxonomy): domain Eukaryota; kingdom Metazoa; phylum Arthropoda; class Insecta; order Lepidoptera; family Gelechiidae; genus Phthorimaea; species Phthorimaea operculella. Next base: position 22,246 of record JANFCV010000312.1, on the reverse strand, counting down.
GGGATGACAAGAGCAGCCCTATTTAGGAAGCACTGCTCTCCTCGCTCAGTCGAGGGGGCTAGAAAAGGTGCCCTAAACAAATGCTCGTCCCTTCCTGGAAGGTGGTAGTAACCACGGCTGCCATCGCATCACTTAACACGTGGTCGACGCAACAAAAATAAAATAAATAACACACCATCTATAATGACATTTGGCGCATGGAACGTGAGAACGCTCATTGATAGAGATGGCAACGCCTGTCCTGAACGTAAAACCGCTATAGTAGCTCGGGAACTTCATCGCTATAACGTGGATGTGGCTGCACTCAGCGAAACACATCTTGCCGATGAAGGAGAACTAGTGGAAGATGGAGGGGGATACACTTTCTTCTGGAAAGGTACATCCGTATCTGAACCTCGACGTTCAGGGTTTGTATTTGCCATCAAAAATCATTTAGTAAAGCGACTTGAAGAATGTCCTGTTCACATCTCGGACCGCGTTACCACACTGCGCCTTCACTTGGACAAAGACAACTACCTTAATGTTATCAGTGTCTATGCTCCAACGCTAGACAAGTCTGATGACATTAAGGACAAATTCTATGAGGAACTATCTCAATGCCTTGACAGCATAAACGCCAGAGAGCAGATACTATTGCTGGGCGATTTCAATGCTAGAGTTGGTCGGGACTATGAGGCTTGGCCTGGAGTTCTGGGGCGACACGGAGTCGGCAACATGAACAGCAATGGTCAGTTGCTACTCAGTCTCTGTGCTCAATACGATCTAGCGATATCGAACACTATGTTCAGACTTGCCGCTAAGCACAAGACGACGTGGATGCACCCGCGATCCAAACACTGGCATTTGATCGATTATGCTATTATGCGGCAAAGAGACATCAGTCAAGTCCAAGTCACCCGCGTCATGCGCGGTGCTCACTGCTGGACTGACCACCGACTTATTGTCACGAAACTACGACTCCGCCTTCGTCGACCTCGTAGATCTATGATAAAAAAGCCTGCTAGCCCGGTACGGCTGGCATTATTTGAGGGTGTAACTTACAAAAATTCTAAAGTCGCTTATTTTTTGTACGATTGTGCAATTTGTGTCTATAAAGCACATATTTATTTTTGTGCCATTTTTTACACTCCCGTAAATTTTCGATTCAATGTATGGCAGCTCATTAATTAAATTATTTTTTAAGTATGTAGGTACCTACAGAAAAATATTAGAATGTTTACCAGTATTGTCTCTGTGACAGATAGCACCGTGTAAAAACCTTGTTTGAGTCGCTTTTCCACTGATAACGAAAGTATGTTTCCTCACACCTAAAATGGCACAAATTAATAAATTGGGATCAATGAATGGTCCAGAAACTATGAGCAAAAAATCATCGACTTTAATATTTTTGAAACACGAAAAGCTAGCCGTACTGGTCTATGCGTCTTTGAACGTGGATAGGCTGCAAGATCGCGAGATGAGAGAAAAGTATGCTGAAACCTTATCCGAAAATCTGTTGCCAACAAATGAGACAGTTGATGTCAATGCTGCTTGGCGAAATTTTTCATGTCATCTCATAGAAGCCGCTACCGCTACTTTAGGTACAAAAGACCGGCGTAGTGAAGATTGGTTCGATGACAATGACGAAGTTCTCAAGGCAGCATTCGACAAACATCGAGAGCTCCTGCGACAGCATCATCGGAGAGGTGGAAGTGTAGCGGCAGTCAAAGAAAGTGACCAAGAATTACGTAGGCTGTCTCGGCAAATAAAAGACAAGTGGTGGCAGGAAAAAGCTTGTCAGATGCAGTGGCTTGCCGATACAAACCAGCTTGGGGAGTTCTACTGCGAGGTGCGTAAACTGACAGGTACGCCCCATAGAGCAAAAGTGCCTTTGAGGTCTCTGGATGGCTCGCAACTCTTGACCAGCAAAGAGGATGTGCTCAAACGGTGGGCTGAACATTTTAACGATCTGCTTAACGTAGATCGATCAGCTAACCTGCATCACATCAGTTTATTACCTCAACTCCTCCTAGCCACCGAGCTGGACGAGCCCCTGTCGTGTGATGAGGTTGTTACTGCCATCAGACAGCAGCATAATAAACGGGCGGTTGGCATTGACCTTATACCAGGCGAAATACTTAAATATGGCGGTGCGGAGCTGCACTCGATGGTATGGAAACTTTTGTTCGAATGTGAGGAGGAGCGAGTCCCGGACGATTTTAAAGTGTCTCGCATTAGTGCCCTCTACAAGAACAAAGGTAACCGTTCTGACTGCAACTCGTACCGCGGTATTTCGTTATTATCGGTCCCCGGAAAGGCATTTGCAAGAGTCCTATTAAACCGCTTGAAGGACTTATCAGAAAAGATTCTGCCCGAAACCCAGTTTGGCTTCCGACCTGACCGAGGCACATGTGAAGCTATTTTCTCGGTACGTCAACTGCAGGAAAAAAGCAGAGAACAAGGTCGTCAGTTGTACCTCTGCTTTGTTGACCTGGAGAAAGCGTTCGACAGTGTGCCTCGTGAGGCTCTCTGGATGGTGCTAGGAAAACTGGGGTGCACGGAGAAGTTTGTGCGCCTCCTGAGACTCCTGCATGACAATATGCAGTGCTGCGTCTGTGTAGACGGTGAACAGTCTGATTTTTTCCCGTCACCTGTGGGGTGAAACAAGGGTGCGTTCTAGCGCCCACACTGTTCGCCTTATACTTTGCGGTAGTAGTCAAGGAGGTCCTAAATACTGTCTCCGAAGGAGTCCGTATCCGCTTCCGCACTGATCTTTTTAATTTGGCTAGACTTAAGGCGCGCACCAAAGTCTCGCATGCACTTATTACTGAAATTATGTATGCCGATGACTTGTGCTTTCTTGCAGAATCCCCAGAAGGCCTACAACAACTGATGACCGTTTTTCACCAAGCATGCTGCAAATTCGGCCTTAAGATTAGTGTCAAAAAGACGGAAGTGATGTCCCTGGATACACAAGGTCGTGAGACACTGACAATTAAGCTTGGTGAAGATATGTTGAAACAGGTTGACAAGTTCCGATATCTGGGGAACACTATTACAGCTAAGTGTGACCTTGATGCTGAGATCAATAGCAGAATCAGTGCTGCAGCTGCAGCATTTGGGAAGCTGCGTTCCAAGGTTTTCTGCTCGCACGACCTTAAACTAGCCACAAAAATATCTGTATATATGGCGATTGTACTGCCAAACCTTCTGTACTCTTCCGAGACCTGGTGTGTGTATCGTCACCACATACGCACTTTGCATCGATTCCACCTCAAATGCCTTCGCACCATCATGAAGATCAGATGGTCCGACCGAGTGCGAAACACCGAAGTTCTAAGACGAGCCAATGTTGGTGGCATTGAAGCCTACTTAATGCGTCGACAGCTTCGGTGGTGCGGTCACGTATCCCGGATGGCGGATGAGCGAGTGGCGAAGCGCATCTTCTATTCTGAGCTAGAGGAGGGCAAGCGAAAGCATGGCGGTCAACTCCTCTGATTTAAAGATGTTCAGAAGAGACACATGAAAAGATGCAATATCGAACCCTCTCAATTTGAGGTTTTGGCAGCACAATGGCCAGAATGGCGCGGTCTTGTAAAGAGGCGAATCCGCGACTTGCCTAAACGCGATGAACTGAAGGCCCGTCCTCCCGCCGCCATTAACTACAATTATATCAATGGCAAACTCACGTGCCCACACTGTGCACGGGAGTTTACTGCCAAAATAGGCTACAATAGCCACCTACGAGCGCATCAGCGCCGACTTGATTAGGAGTAGAAGTGGTCGCCATGGCCGAAACCGGCCGGAAAGATCATCATAACAACCAGTATACAGTCCAGCAAAAAAGAGTAGAAATTAAATAAAATGGAACTAAAAATTTTTCATATTAAATTGTTGCCATTCATAGCCAATGTTGCCATTTAATTTTGAAATTTCATACAAAGTGGCGCCCTCATTTTTTGTCTACTCTTTTTTGCTGCACTGTAAGTTAGTCCATTCAATAGGAAGATGTGGATTTGCCGGCGATTGTATATCGAATTCGAAAGAAAAGATTTAGAGTAGGTAGTTTGGTAGGGGCCCTTTTTCCAGAGGCCTTTGGTTACCCAGCTACGTCTCTGAGTTTATCGTTCTACTGCAAGAGTAGCGTGGTAATGTGCCTACTATTTACACTGTGGTCGGGTTGTTTACTTCCGTACTAAATGTAGATTTATGCTGAATTTGTAATTCTTAAGCTCGAGGAAACGTTAGATTTAAAGGTTAAGAATGATAATCTAGCCTAGCTGAAAAGATTAAACAGAATACATCTCTCTAGCCTTTGCGGGTTTCTAAGTAGCCTAATTAGCAGCTTAATTTAAGGTAAAATTATGTTTGTAGTACCTATAGGAAGATTACCCTGTTACCTGAAAAACAACCGATCGCACAGCTCAACTTTTTTACTTCTGAAGCGATGAGTGCCGAAATACCGAAGACGAAAGGTCCAGGTTGTTTCACGTTCAATTCAGATCATCATGGAAGTGTCCATGCGACATCCTTTTAGGATAGGTTCAGTCCGTGTGGTAGCGGCTTAGAATACTGCCCTAGTCCACTCAGGGTGTTTCGTAAAAGTGACGTAGAGTTTTTGACCTCGGCTGATTATCTGTCGACTATGGTCAACCGCTTGGTAGCGGTGATACCACCTACAATAGCATTTCCAAAGAGGGTAGACATGCGGCCGGTCATTGTAAATTGCCAAATCCTTTTGCTACATGAATTTGTGCTCTGACAAAACATGTTGCGCCGACCCCAACTAATTTGGAATAAAGGCAGGAAGATGATGATAGTCCAGACTTTTCTAGTAAAATCTGCTTTGATATTTTTTTTTGGCAAAGAATTCGATCGTTTCACGCTTCATAACAAGGCTTATTTTATTTCCCGGATACTTGCACAAAGTGGTTGTATATTGTCTGTAAGCGTTCTGCGATACTAATTTTAGTATTGCCGTATTGCAGCAAGGCCATAAGCCAACTCCATGCATAGTTTAGCAGTGCTTGCAATGGTAAACTGCATCGGGTAAGGGACAAATCGTAAGGCACTTTGAGGTCACACGGAGTTTTTCGGGTTTTTGTTGTTTAGGAACGAAGACCATTAAATACTAGGATCTATATCATACATATCTCCATATCTGCATATTATATTACGCCTATATCCTTTGCTGGACAGGCAGAGTGTAAACGGTTGTCTTTCTTCTTTCTTTTCGTGTGGGACACCGAGTCGTTCAACGACCCGATGAACCCTGGTGTCAGAGTTTTTCAACCGCCTACTGCAAGTAGCAGGCCTCTGACATGGCTGTGTAACGACCGCCATCATAGACAGCAACCGGGACCGACAGCTTAACGTGCCCATCCGAAGCACGGAACCATCTTACTTGCGGACAATCAGGTGGTTCAGCCTGCAATGTCCTAACCAGACTGGGAACAAATTCACAAAGTGATAAACATCAACTTTGTGAGTGACCCCACCGGGAATTGAACCCGGAACCTTTGCGTGGCAGGCAGGCATACTAACCACTGCGCCACATCGGCCTGCCGCCTAAAATTGCAATACACATCATTCCTCAAATTCCTCAGTCGCTTCTTATGACACCCACGGGAAAGATATGGGGTGATGCTATTCTAAGCCGGCACCACACGCCACCTTTAAGTACTAGCACCTTATATGCATGAGATATAGGAATCTATTTTCGACCTAGGACAGCAAGCCAATGCTCTTTTTGAACAGACACACTATTATTGTTTATTTAACCTTTTATTTAACTTGCACTGAATGTAGGTAAAAAGCTTATTACAAAAATCTTAGCCGATGTTTACAAATCTTAAACCTACCTAGCAGTAAAAAAACCACATTTAACGCAAATCCGACACAGTAGGTTAGGTTAGGTTAGAACAGTGACCCCCTGGAGCGAACGAAGTGAGCGACCAAGCTTATTATAGGATATATTTTAATATAAAAACCATATCGATTAAGTTAGAAATGCATATAATATTATCGATCTAGTCACATCACTATTCTACCACAACACGTGATGTCTCCGCTCATCATGTCGTGCAATCCACCCCCGTGCACTTTCGGTACGGGCACAGAATAGATAATAGTAGTACCTACAGAAGCGACACTCCTTTGATGTTGAAGAAAGCCGCCGTTTTAATAGCCTACACTTTTTTTTTGTAACATCCAAGACACCGTGCGCTATCTAAAATAAACTCAAATGCACGTGCATAAGAGCACAAATCCTTTGCGTTCTCTGACTACCTACACGGGAGCTCAAACGCCAGGGCCGGATTCAGGATATAACAATGAAAAATAAAATCCTAAACTGAATTGGTAGGTATATTAGCTATCATCATAATAAATTGATTGGTATTAAATTTCGTAAAGAAGCACAGCACAAACAATTTATTCCACTACCTGCACGACTGTCTCGTTAAAGAACGCGTCACAAGTGAAATGACGTCACCGCATCGATGCGCGCGCGCTCCACTAGCGAGCGCGATCCGGCTCTGGCCGAGTGTACCGTCGCGGTACACGACGGCGTAGGTACAGCCATAATAAAAAGTGCATATAGTCACGCTGAAGTTATGCACTTTTAAAATCGCTTACACGCCTTACTCACACACTTGCAAAACAACGCGTGCTCCTCGATACTCACTCTTAATAGAACCGCTTTAAATTCAAAACCACAGAACAATCGCTACGATAACGGGTAACGTCAATGCTATATGTCGCAGCGATGTTAATAAAACCAGGTTTTTGACCAAATACCAAAGACCAGTAGATAACAACATTAAAACTCTATTTTATCATAAGCCTTAATTAATTTTAGGATTTTGATCGACAACATATAACAATATGTAGGTTTCCGATCATGAACCTAAACTAGTTTAGGATTAAGTATGATAAGAAGATTAGAAAGAAAGAAAGAAAATAAATTTATTTCGGTCACACATAGCACAACAACAATCAAAGAAGATCAACAATTAAATTTAAAATCTTGACAAATTACAAGTTATTGCGCAAACGTGCCGAAAATGGACCTCACTCAGCATGTGCGGCAAATAGCAGTAGCTGTCTACAACGCTGGTATTCTGTGAGACCATTTTAGGTTAACAGTGGACGGAGATTAAGTAAGATTAAGATGAAATTATTGCCAAAAACATATTATGTAGTCATATCCCCCCGGTCTCTGATTGAGAACCTGAATTGGTTTAGGTTTATGATTAAAAGAAATGGCAAAACATAAGTTAAAATTATGTCATATCAAGAGCCTAGCTTTTTGGACAAAAACCCAGTTTTGTCATGAACCTACGACGTAGAATGACGCTGAACGCTGCACGCTGCTGACCATTCCCTGGATTGATTCCTTAGTTGCCTTTTACGATACCCACGAGAAGATAGAAATGGGGTGATGCTATTCTAAGCCGTGAAAATAACATTAGGTATTTCATAATATATAATACTCAGTTACTTAAAATGTAAAAGAAACATAGATAATTCTCAGAGGTTAAGTTAAAAATTTGTCATCTCAAAAGCCTAGCTTTTTGACAAAAACCCAGTTTTGTCATAAACCTACGACATAGAATGACTCTGAACGCTGCACGCTGTTGACCATTCCCTGGAGTTATCCCTTAGTTGCCTTTTACGATATCCACGGGTAGAAATAGGGTGATGCTATTCTAAGCCGTGAAAATAACATTATTTCAAAATAATAAAAAATACTCAGTTACTTAAAATGTAAAAAAAAAACATAGAAAATCCTCAGAGGTTAATCATAATATTATATAGTCAAAAGTCAAGGTGAAAATTCTACATAACACTTGCCTTTACTTTCGTTTATTTACGATAAAAATTCTTAAAGCTAAAAGTAAAAATAAAAAGTAGTCGATCCATGAAGATACGAACCATGACATCCGTGATTGCTATTCCGCTATCTTAACCAATCCGCCACTCGAGCAATTAACACTGAGTGCGAAATTTTGTTACCCATTTTACTATTAGTCATTAATAGAAGGTGTTTGATTAATTAGTCATCTTATTCTTTTGCTACACTTCTGTTACTACGCGCTTCTTTATATGTGTGAGTGGGTTTTTGCGTCAAACAACTTTGGAATCAAAGAACGTGTGCATAACTTTGTCATGTGTAATCTACTTCTAACTTTTGGGACCTGAAAGGCTGAAAAACTGAAAGAGGAGAGCGGTAACTTTTAAACTTTTTAATTAATTTAATTTAACAAGATAAAGACACACTGTCGCCGCAAAATTCAGAAAAATTGTGAGCCCGCCGCCCGGGCCGCCTGCGCGCACGTTCCGTCCGGCGTTTTCCCTCACTCCACGCGCAGGTAGCGGGATCTCGTCGCTGATTGGTCGCCGCCTGTCGCTGCCTGCGGAGTCGCTAGTTGACCGACACCGCACGTTAGGGGGCGCTTGCTACGACGGATGGTGCGCGCGTACGCCAATATCCGATTGCCAACACGGCCATTCTGCATGGTGTCAGCCCCTGACACCTCACGAATCCAGATCAAATTCGATGATCTACAAATAAAGAGACAATTTAGTTACTTCACCCTAGGGTATAATGTTTAATTGCAATCAAGTTCCCCTTTGTAACATTACACATCATTTTAGATACATGAATGAGAGTGCTTACAATCAAAAGACTACCCGCACTTAAAGGGCATTACCACACTTAAGAGACCAGGTTCGTCTACCAACATGGAACCACCTGCACATAAAGAGCATTTCGCTTCACTTATGCGTACCAAGTTCGTTCCCAATTCATTTCATAGTGCCATCTCATTTCCAACTGATGTGTAATTTACAAATGCTTTTTAAACTTCAGAATTTTATCTTGATTCGCAAACAAACAAATACCCAAGCACTGACAATATTACTTATTATTTATTGAATGTTATGTAAATTTCACAGATCAGAAAAGTAAAATAAAAGTTAACATACATACCAAATGATTTTAATTTATTTAAACCTTGCCAACACTTTTATATTATGTACTTAATTATTCTGAATCCCAGTCGTCTATTCGTACCCAAGGCTTCATATTCTCGGCGGCAGCCACTCCTTTATACTTTTTAGAACTTCTGTCACTTCCTTCTACGTCCGTCACCTCATATCTATCTTGTCCTAGAACCTTCATAACCCGGAAAGGTCCTTTGTAAGCAGGAAGCAGTTTTTTGCTTTGCCCGTCATTACTCTGGCTCTGAATCTTGATTAAAACCAAATCCCCTTCGGAATAAATCCGTGCTTTTGTTCTTGATTTATCGAAACGTTCTTTTTGTATGATTGCATTGGCTTTAGTATTTTCCTGAACCTCTTTCCGTAACTTAGTCACGTCAAACACATGATCGTCATCAAGATCCGGAGCCAGACTATCATTATCCATGCGCAATCTATATCCTAATAATACCTCACTCGGAACGGCTTTGGTCGTTTTATGAATTGTGCTGTTCAAACCTTGTTGCAGAACTTTTATACAGGGTGTAACGGAAACCCCCTTACAAGCCGAAAGTGGCAAAACATACAGGTGATAAGAAACCTTTGTGTGGAGTATCACACCGTAAAACGCAAATTTTTTAAAACCTAAAAATAACATTTGTAACCTAGTATTCTTAGGTAGTACAAATTTGATCGTTCCCATCACTAACGAAATCAATGCCCTCACGATGTCCTCAAAGCCCTCAAATAAAGTGTTTAGACTAGCTTTCGACATTTTATGCGAGCCTGGTAGGTTTCAACGCAAAACTGTCAATACCTCAAATAAAGTTAGTGTTTGGACAGTTTAGATGAGCTTTCTTTATTTATGCGAGCCTGGTAGGTCACAACACAAACTGTCAATACACCTGCGATGCCGCGCATTCAAACGCGCGCACATTTTTGGCGCTCTAAAGGGCGCCACACCGGGCCCTTGTGCGTGACGTGCACGTCATCACACTCCACGCATAGCGCGGTGTGCGGTGGTGTTTCATACAATCCCTACAATCGTATACGATACAACGTCATCTCTACGCACATGGTGACGTGCACATCACGCATACGGGCCCGGTGTGTGGCACCCTTTATGCTTAAGATGCAAGTTTGTTCCTTGCATGCAGCACCCGCACGTGGTTAACAACTTTCGAATAACTCGCGTGGCTGAAGTTAATGGCAAGAGATTATGTTATGCGACTGTTCTGGATGAACAAACACACTACCTTTACCTTCAGGGTAAAATTTTGTTTATCATCGAAGACGACATATTACTCTTGTAAGCCGATGCAACAACAATCGTAGATATGACAATGGAACTACTGCAAATGATTGAAAGCAAAGACTACGACTTATTGTCGCATCAAACGCCCCTGTTTTTTGCATGTTGTCGGCCGTGTGTGGCTGTAATCTACCGCGATGACGAACTTGCACCTTTAACTACACGAGAAAGTAAATAAAAAAGCTATGAACCTTAATATTTATTCAAGAATTCAAAAAGTTGCCTCTTTATTGATGAATGATATCTTTCAACGGAACTACAGTACACTGTACACGGATTTTCAAGAAATGCACAGTCTGAACAGCTTTAGCATGCTTCCTTGTCTTCTTTTCCAAGTCCAAGTTCCAGTTCCAAGTCTTCTTTTCTTTCTTGTGTGGAACAAATAACAGGACAAAGCAGCTTCTTGTTGTTGTCAAATCAATGGCGAAAAATGCACATGTGCATGCGTGCGTGCCCACAAAAAGCAACAGAATGTTTCTTAATTAAAATTTTAGCAGACGAAATAAGAAATTGTATTTAATTTTATGTTTTGTATTATTTAATTTCCATAAACTTCACAAAAACGTCAAAAGTGACAATGACAATTATCAATGGGTAATGGTAATTTTAATTTTATCCATATCTATCATCTCTTTGGTAAAATTTGCATGCATTCATCCTTTTTGCTAAAATGACACTGTTGATCTTTCGAAGAATATCTTGAAGAATATGGAATCCTAGTACATTTTCATAATTTACTGTACTGCCGACTCGCTTCTTCAGAAAATAAATGTCTCGGGAAAATGTGAAGAGAAGGCGAATGTTAGGAATAGTTAATAGGAAAGCAGAAATGCAATCAACATTTCCTCAAAAAGATCTTGGATCTTGCTTGGATCTTTTTGGTTTGACTACCAAATGTGATTGATGACAGACATGGCACGATTGCACGACGTTTGACAACGTTTGTCATGTTGTGTAAAGAAAGTCATACAAAGTCTGTTGTTGAATCGATTGATGTGTGCTATTTTACTTTGGATTTTTACTAGGAATCAACTAGGAATACATGGTGAAAAAGAGCTCGTGAAATGGTAAAATGTACATACTACTAAAAATTTCTTTGTTGACGTCAGTTAAATTGACATTTTTTAGTGAGAAAACACTAGGAAAACATAAACAGAGAGTGGAAAGACAATATGCATTGCTGCTTTTTAGTGTTGCGTATGTTGCAAATGCTTTTGATAAACTTCAATGTAAAGCATCTCCGGGGCAGCATATCTGTTAGGAGGTGGTATGACTCTTTGCAGGTGAGGGTTGAGAGGGGCCACTTTAGTGATGGGCAAGTAACGCGTCTCGGGAACTGTTACTCATTTTTTGAAAATGTTACTTTTTAAAATGAGAGAATTTGCAGATTACGAACCACGCTAAAGGTTCAATTTCACCAGTACGTTCTGCCACTTTCCGCTTGTAAGGGGCTTTCCGTTACTCCCTGTATAGTTATCCCATCTATCGTCCGAGTCATTGGCGCCTGTAGCTTTTAGAGCTTCTAAAATAGTTTTATTAAATCTTTCGACCTGCCCATTTGATCGGGGCATACCCGTAGCCACAATATGTAAACGTATATTTTTGTTTAAGCAATATTGATTAAATTCATGAGAAGCAAAACAAGACCCTGCATCTGCTATAATTCTTTTTGGGTTGCCAAACGTTTTTGAAATACTTTCCAATTCTTTTATAACGCCTGACGCTTTTGTGTTCCTAACAGCAGCAATAAACACGAACTTCGTGAACGCATCTACCAGGATCAACAAGTATCGGTTTTTATTTTTAGTTGTCACAAACGGGCCCAAGTGGTCTAAATGCAGCGTGTGGAAGGGACGTGCATATTTTGGCAATGGATATAGCTCCCCTTCTTTAGGTCCCCCCTTATTTTTGAAATATATACAGTTCAAACAATTTTTGATGTATTTTCTAACCGTATGTCGCATTCGAGAAAACCAGTACAAGTGACCTATCCTTTCAACAGTTTTATCAACTGAAAAATGTCCCAGGTCGTCGTGGTTGCATTTTATTATTTGCCAAATGCATTTCTTTGGCACCACCCAACGACGACCCCGAACAGTTCTCCTATAAACTTTTCCGCCTAACAGCTCATAATTTTTAAAGATGTCTTTATTCTCGTCGGCCTCTCCTGATTGTAAAAACTCTTTTAAACGTCTCAATTCCGGGTCCTGTACTTGTACCGAAAGCAGCCAATCTGCTTCGGTAATTGACATAATAATTTCAGACTCGTATTTTTCTCCGGACGGCACGGGGTTTCTACTCAGTGCATCGACATGTTGCATTCTTGCGCCTTCTCTATGAATTATATTAAATGAAAACTCCTGAGTCGACAGAACCCACCGTGCCACCCGGGGGAATAATATCTTTTTTTGTTAGCGCGTACCTAACGGCGTTACAGTCGGTGACTATTTGGAAGGTTGTGCCGACTAAATACAAGCGGAATTTTTGTAGTGAACAAACTATGGCCAGAAGCTCCAATTCAAAAGAATGAAACTTTTTTTCATCCTCCGTAGTTTGTCTACTATAATAATGGACGGGTTTTTCACCCTCATCAGTCTTCTGCATGAGAATACCGGCAATACCGTCTCTACTAGCGTCTGTATAAAGTATATTCTCTTTGTTAGGGTCGAAAATCGTTAGAACACTATCGGACGTTAATTTCTCTTTTAAAGTTTGAAAAGCCGTAGCGTGAAGGTCATTCCAGGTCCAAGCAGTGTCTTTTTTTTAACAGTTTCGTCAGAGGAGCAGAGAGCATTGCACAGTTTTTAATAAATTTACGAAAGTAACTTATGAGACCAAGAAACTGCCTAAGTTGGTGCACTGTTTTTGGTACTGGAAAGTTCCTGACTGCTTCTAATTTTGATTCATTTGGCATGACACAATTTGGTTTTATTTTATACCCCAGAAACTCCATTTCGCTTTTGAAGAAATGACATTTTTTTAAGTTAAGCGTCAAACCATTATCCCGGAATATTTGCAAAACATGTTCTAGTAATTTTAAATTTTCTTCAACAGTACTAGTCACCAAATATACGTCATCCAGATACAAAATTACATTTACAAAAGTACCTTGTTCATCATCGCTTGAAAACACGAGGGAGCATTTGCCAAACCAAAAGGGAGTCTAAGGAATTCATAATGTCCATCCTCGGTAATAAACGTGGTTTTTTCTATAGATTCGGGATGCATCGCGATTTGGTAATATCCGCTCTTGAGATCTAGGCTAGTAAAGCATTTGTACCCCTGCAATCTATCAACAAGATCCTCTATTCGGGGCATGGGGTATTTATCCTTAATTGTGATTTTATTTAACGAACGGTAATCAATGCAGAGCCTTTTTTCTCCATTCTTTTTGTTCACCAGCAGAGCAGGGCTTGCGTACGGTGATTTGCTTTCGCGAATTATATTATTTTCTAGCAACTCATGTACCATATCGCGAATTACTTTCCTATCCGCATGAGAAGAACGAAAGGGTCTGCATTGAATAGGCTGTGAACTGGTTAGATTTATCTCCATCTCGTGATTACTGACTTTACCCAACTCGCGAATATTAGATGCGACACAGTCACTATAATTTCTAAACAAGCTGACTAACTCATTTTGATGTGAATCTGCATCTAAACTATAATCATTTACATTTTCGCAAAATTCAGTAAACGTATCAACGCTATCAAACTGAAGCACGTCACCGACCCTTGAGTACATAATGTTCCGTTACATTTCTGCCTATCAAAATATCACAATCCATCAAATCATCTATTACGTAAAAATCAACATTTTCGAGTTTTACGGAATCAAGCTGTAAAGGTACCGTTATTTTATGCGTCACCGATTCAGAACTCTTTTTTGAAAATCCTTTCAAAGTAACGGTTGTAGGAAGAGGAATACTGTGCCAAGCGTTCTTCTTTACAATCGACTCCGAAATTAATGAACAACTGCTCCCTTGATCGATAAATGCCTCGTTTTGTAAGCCATTGACAACTACATTTTTAATAATTTTATTTCGCGGGTCTGGGCAAGAAATAAATTTAGTTTCTTCTTTTCAGGCTTAGTTGCATTCTTTTTATGATAGCACACAGCCTCTGTATGTCCCCGCTTGCCACAGAATTCGCACTTATTAGAATCACATTGATTACGTTTGTGATTTCCACCGCAAGTGTAACATTTGATCGGATTCCGAATTCGCGGTTGGTCTTGTACATTATTTTTAGCACCTACTGATTGATTTGTTGAAGGCGTTGTCGTAACTGTAGAAGTTGATTGAGCTACTGCAGACTGACTTTGATTACTGATTTTTGACTGGTTTGCCATATTTTCGCGTACACTAGTACTCAACGACTTAGTACTTTTGGTTTATAAATTCGCCCGTGTAGAAAACTCGCCAAACTGTCGCATGTGGTAAAATTACTGGCTTCAATAGACGCCCCTATACCACTGTCACCAATATTCCCTACAATTATAGAAATTATGTCTGGTTCCGAAAATTCTAAACCTAGCCGATCGATTTTGCACTTTTGTTCGAAATAAAATTCGTATAACGACTGGTTTTCCGCGGGTTTTTTATCAATTACTTCTTTTAAAAGTTCGAACATATTCCGCCGTATTTGGAAACTAACGGTTAATTTACGTTTCCATTCCTTCCACTTCCAAGACGGCCACTGACTATCTGTACGTAACAATGAGTCATACCAGACTTTCGCGGAACCTTTTAATTTGTTAAGAGCTTGGTAACGAGTCATTTCGTCTGACCATGAAAAAGTTTTAGCATACGACTGGATAATACTAAGCCATGCGTTAATTTCGTCTCTCAAAGGGTCAAACTCCGGAATTATATTGTTCAAAGTAAATTGATTGGATGTACTCACAGTTCCGGTATCAACTTTACGTGATACCTTACGTTTCCTTGGAGGTGACGGAGTCCTGGCGGATGTACTCGAGCTACTTGAACTCGAGCTCGAACGTGCTCGACTCCGTTTTTTGGTTTTGCTCCTTTTATTGCTCCGTTTACCCATTTTTGGCGCACTTGTTTACGCTTCCACTTCTGATGTAATCTACTTCTAACTTTTGGGACCTGAAAGGCTGAAAAACTGAAAGAGGAGAGCGGTAACTTTTAAACTTTTTAATTAATTTAATTTAACAAGATAAAGACACACTGTCGCCGCAAAATTCAGAAAAATTGTGAGCCCGCCGCCCGGGCCGCCTGCGCGCACGTTCCGTCCGGCGTTTTCCCTCACTCCACGCGCAGGTAGCGGGATCTCGTCGCTGATTGGTCGCCGCCTGTCGCTGCCTGCGGAGTCGCTAGTTGACCGACACCGCACGTTAGGGGGCGCTTGCTACGACGGATGGTGCGCGCGTACGCCAATATCCGATTGCCAACACATGTCTATATGGAGTTTCGTTAGTGAGTGTACTTAACTCCGTAGGTATAGGCGAGTGTCGCAGGCCTGGTACGGGGTGATGGATGGCGACATTGTTTTGATTCCATCCACCATGTCGTGCTTCATCACGTCGTACATTACTCTGACGGCCAGTATTATGGTGTACAATACTATGTTGTACATTGTAGGGACTCCTTTTCTCTACTCTAGGAACCTATTTAACCTATCTACTTAAGAAAATCAAGCCCAAAGCATGGCGCAAAGCTTGGTACAGCATATGCATTTTCCAATGATTTTGAATTTTACTACTCTCAACTTAAAGTTCAAACAAAACCTATACAATAGCTGGCATACAAGGGGTTAATAAAGACACGCACATGCATTATTAACAGGGCTGTCACTTGGCAATCGACGCAGCAGCTTCCATAAGCGGCGCGCGCGCAGGCGTCAAGTATCAATTTGAATTAATATTCACGTAATAAACGCACCTATTTTATTTGCTTTGACGTCTGATTTGATGCCGTAGTAGGCCTGCTATAATTATACCATTTATCTAGTACCTAAGTACTATTATTTTTTACGCATCTTACCCGTACCGACCGATTTCATTTTAAGTTACCGGGTCTATCATGATAATATTTAGGTAAATATTCATAATTTACCTGTGTCCCGACACGTTTTTACATGTGCTGTGGTCGCGGGCATTATCGCGATAGACCCGGTTTAATACTTAAAATGTGTGAAAACAATCGCGAGTGCTTCAAAAGTTATACGACCGATTTCATTCATACAATACATACATAATTCACGCATATATCCCTTGCGGGGTAGGCAGACCGTTTGTCAGAGTTGGTGTAAATGGCCGGTTTTTTATAGGCGTATGTATACTAAGTTTTGTAACCCTGGTCTTTGTTATTTCCAGCTCAAAATGACGCGCCCGCCAGCACAGAAGGGCCAGGCTGCGGCCTCGACGAGTGGCAGTGCTTGGACCGGTCACGCTGCGTGCCCGCTGCGTGGCGCTGCGACGGCCGGCCGCACTGTTCGGACGGCTCCGACGAACTACACTGCTTTAGTAAGTCATCATCATCTTCCTGCCCTTATCCCAATTACCTGGGGTCGGCGCAACACGTTTTATTTGAACACAAAATCATGTTGCAAAAGGATTTGGCTATGTTTTATGACCGGCCACCTGCCTAACGTCAACCCTCTTTTGGAATGCTATTGTAGGTAGTATCACTCTCTATCAAAACTCTACGTCGCCTTTTACGAAAGACTGAGTGGACTAGGGGTGGCAGTATTCTTAGCCGCTACCACACGGCATTAGTAAGTAGAATTACTGCTTTAGTAAGTAGAATCACATATAGTAAATTTACCTACTTAGTGGTAGAGTTCCGTATGGAGCTGGTCGATCTCCTGCATATCTAAGGCCAAAACCGTGAATAAGAATGAATACAGTTAGCTATTTGTTGGCAAATGCATGATGGGTAAAAACTAACTAAGCGCACAAGATCAACTCGTAATTTATACTTTACTGACACAGTGTGGTTTCCACTTTCTCAGAAAAATAAAAAACATGAAAAATTTTGACATAAAAAAAAAAAGATAGGAAAGATTATTTTGTTGTTTTTAAGTTATATTGGTGATGCGCAAAAACTTTTAGCGCTCTACTCAAGTGACGAAAAAGGTAATGAATATGAATGTGGACAGACGCAGAAGGAGAGGAAGGCCTAAAAAGTTTGGATGGATTGTGTAAAAGATGATATGAATCAAAAATAATGAGATAAATGGAGGAGAAAGACATGTTGCGCCGATCCCAAATAAATTGGGATAAGTTCAGGCAGATGATGCTCTACTCAAGCTCAGCGCGAAATCATGGCTACTAAAGTAACAGAATAACTTATTTCTGTGCAGCATAATACTGTTGCCAAGTTAACAAAGACTCCTCGAACGACGAGGGCATATGTGATTTTTAAAAATGTAAGACATTAACTGCTACTATTTATGTACAAGACTTCAGTGTTTTTTTTTATTTACAGTGCTACCGGGGAAGAACGTAACATGCAGCCCGGGTCAGTTCAAATGTGCGCGCTCCGGCATTTGTATAGCGGAGAGCTGGCGTTGCGACGGCGACCCAGATTGCGGGCCGCAAGATACATCCGACGAAGACCCATTCATGTGTAAGTATTTATCAGAATACTCGTTGGACGTCTTTGTGTCCCACACAAATAGAAGAAGAAATAACTCATCGCTTTAACAGACTATGAGGTATTTGCATCAGCTGCATTTCCCCGTAAGTTAATGCCATATGGCATTAAAGTATGAAATCAATAAGCTTCAGTGCAACCGGGGAAGAACGTAACATGCAGCCCGGGTCAGTTCAAATGTGCGCGCTCCGGCATTTGTATAGCGGAGAGCTGGCGTTGCGACGGCGACCCAGATTGCGGGCCGCAAGATACATCCGACGAAGACCCGTTCATGTGTAAGTATCTAGCAGGTGCAATACTGATCAAACCTGATTATCCTAAAAGAAAGAGGGTTACACAACAGGAAATCAGTGTTCATCGGGTCGTAAGACGTGTACCCACAAAAGAAGTAAAAGACAGCTTCAACAAACTGTGCGTTGGTAATATTTAAAATTAAGGCGTTGATTTGCATCAGCTGCATTACCCCATAATGTTATAGCATATGGCAATAAAGTATGAAATCATACATTTCGGGTCAGTTCAAATGTGCGCGCTCCGGAATTTGTATAGCGGAGAGCTGGCGTTGCGACGGCGACCCAGATTGCGGGCCGCAAGATACATCCGACGAAGACCCATTCATGTGTAAGTATCTTCTTTCTTCCTTCTATTATCAACTAAAGGTTTGGTGTAAGCCTCCTTCAAACTTCTCCACTTTCTTCTGTTTTTGGCAGTAAGAGTACAGTTGCTACCCTCTAGGTCGCTTCCAGTCCCAGTCATCAAGTATCTATCAGGTACAATACTCGGATCATACCTGATTGTCCTAAAATAAAGATGGTTCCATGTTACGAAGGGCGCGTTAAGGTGTCGGTCCCGGTTGCTGTCTTTATAATCCAGACAGTGTTCATTACTCAACCACGTTAGAGGTCTGCTACTTCTACTAGACGGGTGAAAAGCTCTGACACCAGTGTGCATCGGGTTGTTGGACGTCTCTGCGCCCCACCCGAGGTCCCACATGAAAAGAATAAGAAGCAAGAACTCATCGTTTTACCAACCTAAGCTGTGGTAATAATTAAGTGTGAGGTGTTTTGCATCAGCTGCTTGTTTTGTCCAGCCAGTCTTACTATTTTTAACCGACGAAAAAACAAAAGAGGAGGAGGTTCTCAATTCGGCCCGAACTTTTATTTTTATTTTTTATGTATGTTCACCGATCATTTGGAGACGCCTGGACCAATTCGAAAAAATCTTTTTTTGTTTGAAAGCGTGCACTGCCCAGGTGGTCCCATTGTCATCAGGTCAGGATCTGATGGGGGGATCATTAAAAATTCAGTAAATTCTTATAATTTGCGGCACATTTTGAAGCATAATGTACTTATGTTTACGTACATGCGTACATGCCTACCCGTTGACATCAACTGCATGACAAACATGTGGCAAAGAAGCTTGTCAAAAGAGGTTCTTTTTAAAGGTCGTATATGGATATTAGTCTGTATGTATTTTATAGTAATTCTTTATTCTCTTTGAACTCTTACACGACTGGGCAGATTTTGATGAGAGCTATGTCAAAGTAATACTTTCGTCACCCTGAGACACCATTGTTAGTTTTCTTGTAAAATTATTACGTATTAACTTGCGAATGATTGAATTTTATCAAAGCAATATCAAAGGAGAAAGAATCGGTCGCAAACGGACCTATTTAACCAAACTTTTTAGGACCACTGGCGCTAGTGTCATTGACGTCTTACATCACAGTTTGACTTGGCTCAAACTTATCACACAAGCGGTTTTCGAACGGGTGCGGAGCGGAACGGACGGCCGGCGGATGCGCAGCGAATTCGTCACGTACGCGAAACAATTTGCAACGTTTTGATAGAAATATCGGCCGCACGTCCGAGATGAATTCGCTGCGTATCCGCCGCGTATCAGTCGCGCGTTGCGCGTCCTCCACACAGAGTACCTTACCCTAAGTAAAGTACTAAGTTTGAGGCACCTGGTCCTCCAGGGGTTCGCTCCGCTTCCGCTAGCATACCGGTTGTGTGATAAGGCTCTTTTATCTTTTTTTTTTTTTTTTTTTTATCTAAGATGGGCTTACTCTTGACCCCAATCTTACCCTAGAGCAGAGATGGGATCTACGGTGGAGCGAGCTTGCCCAGAAGATGCCTATTCACTCTAGACTTAAAGAGATTCAGGTTATATGCACTCGGAAATACAGACGCAGGCAGGGAATTCCATTCTTTAGCCGTGCGCATAATGAAAGATGATTTGAAGCGCTTAGTGCGTAATGTGGGTATATCAACTAAGAACGGATGGTAGCCGGCCGTGCGTCTGGATGTCCGATGGAAGAAAGGAGACGGTGGTATGAGCTCATGCAGCTCACGCGCACACTCTCCGAAGTACAATCTGTAGAAGACCGATAGGCAAGCAACCTTGCGGCGGTGAGCCAGGCTGTGAAGCTTGGTCGCCACCAGTTTTTTATCGCCTATTAATCTCTTGGCTCTGCGTTCCACCGAATCCAGTGCAGCAAGTAAAACCATATAAAACTCAAATAAAACCAATCATATTCGTGTTTGTTTACATTTATTTAAAACTTCGACATTATAGTCCGTCCAGTTCGTGCGCGACCCTCCCTAGGGGTGACAGACGTTGGGGAGGGAGATGTCAGCGGGTAGCGGGAGGTGTAGCGGGGAAGGGTGACGCGCGCATCCGCGGTGCACGTCATATTAAAATGACGTGCTTTTTCGCCCCCCGACCGTCTGTACCCCGCAGGAAGGTCGTGCACGAAGTTGACGGACTTATAGAAAACTTTTGCAAATAGCAATGTATATTTGATAAATTGAAGTGTGGTGCCGGCAGAGTAGAATAGCACCACCCCCTCTCTTCTCGAGGGGGTCGTAAGAGGCGACCGAGGGATAAACCCGATCCAAACAGCCAGGGTCAACCGTATGGTGGCGGTTAATCCTCCACAAAAGCATTCCCAAAGAGGATTGACGCCTGGTAGGCGGCCGGTCGTAAAATTAAGCCAAATCCTTTGCAACACGATTTGTGTTCAACAAAACGTGTTGCGCCGACCCCAAGTAATTGGGATAAGGGCAGGAAGATGATGATGATGATTTGATAAATTGAATTTAGCTGTGGGTAGAACAAATCCTACTTTCCTATTTAGATAAATGTTTACATTAACATTGTTTTATGTAACCAATGATTTTATGACTACGCAACAAAATAGATCCCGTGATCTGTGCTATGCAAGAGGACATCTGACTGAGAAGGCTGCCAGGCTTACGGCTTATATTACGTCCACCAAACGACCATACTAACTAACTATGAAAGGTTGAGGTTGATAAACATAGTAGACATACAACTACTTACTTAGTACAAATCATTACATTTAGAATAGCATCACCCCAATTCTACCCGTGGGTGTCGTAAAAAGCGACTAAGGGATAATTATCCAGGGAATGGGCAGCAGCGTTCCCTGTGAATTAAACATCTTGCACTGCGCTCGCCAACCCGCCTGCCAAGCGTGGTGAGTATGGCAATACCCCCCAATACGGGGGAGACCCATGTCCAGCAGTGGACTGTTGAGGCTGTAAAGGTAAGGGGGTTGAGATGGGGCTTCTGCCTCACATAGAAAAGAAACAGACGAATATTAGTCACAAAAAATTATAAAATAAAAGCTTTTTAACAAAAAATATCAACCAACGAAAACTGAAAAGCATAAAATAATTAACTTTTGTAAGTCAACCTTAATAAAATCATTAGTATACAAATTATTGGTAGAAGATACATAGTAATATTTTTGGAAATATTTTGAGATTTTATTCAATTTTATTAACCAAGTACATAAATTAATCTAAATGTGCCTGTCTAAATGATTTTGAGTCGGCGCCAATCATAATTAAAATAAATAAATAATCATCCTTGGAACCAACATCGACCTACTACTGTCCTGGATGGAACGAGCTCTCCAGTTAGTTTAACAAGCGTGGTGAGTATGAAAATACTCTCCTTTAGGGAGATGATAGTGGACTGTAAAGAGGCGTCTCGCGCGCTGTTTCCTTAATTTGTGTGTAAAGTATGGTAATAAATACGCTTGATTGGCGCCGACTCAAAATCATTTAGACAGGCACATTTAGATTAATTTATGTACTTGGTTAATAAAATTGAATAAAATCTCAAAATATTTCCAAAAATATTACTATGTATCTTCTACCAATAATTTGTATACAAATGATTTTATTAAGGTTGACTTACAAAAGTTAATTATTTTATGCTTTTCAGTTTTCGTTGGTTGATATTTTTTGTTAAAAAGCTTTTATTGTTTCAATAAGTTGTAATAGGTATATTATAAATCTTATTTTCCCTTTTTCAGGTGA